>JUFY01032653.1:0-14453 GCA_001855655.1 Leptopilina clavipes
GGGATCTCAATTGGTTTTAAAGAAAAAAATATATAAACACCTCGCGCACTCCGAACCACCCGTTTTACCTGCAATCGGAGCGCGCGAGGTGTATATGGGCAATTCCACGTGAGATTTTATTTGACCCTTTAAAATCGGCCAAATATATTTTTTTATTTTTTAATACAAAATAGCAATTTTTTATAAATAAATCAATTTTTTTTACCTTTGGATATGATAAAAAATTTTTTTTTAAAAACATACCTCAAAATACTAAGAAGATTTTCAAAAAAATTTTAGAGTGGGCCTGATAAGTTTGATGGGTTTAAATAAATAATTAAACTCGGCGTGCAGGTCGCTTGCACGCGGCATTGTGCACTGTTTAGTATTAAACAATAGATTTAACTTTTGTTCACTTTTGCGGTAAACTATTAGTTGTATCAAACGTTATAAAGTAAAAAAAAGTAAAAACTGTCATTTGATAGTGCGTGCGAGTGTGAGAGCGACCGGCGCGCGGAGTTTAATTATTTATTTAAACCCATCAAACTTATCAGGCCCACTCTAAAATTTTTTTGAAAATCTTCTTAGTATTTTGAGGTATGTTTTTAAAAAAAAATTTTTTATCATATCCAAAGTTAAAAAAAATTGATTTATTTATAAAAAATTTCTATTTTTTATTAAAAAATGAAAAAAAATTTTTTTTGTTAACATTATTTAAAAGTAGAAAGGAAAACAAAACTATTCTTTTCTTGTCAAAAATTTAAAAAAACAATATTTTTCGAGTTATTTGACATTAAAAATAGGTCTGCATTCAAAAATTTTTATCATTCATAACTCAAAAATTTGGCCTCCCAAAAAATAATAAAAAAATATGTTTCTTTTTTTTCAATACAGAAAAGAAAAAAAATATATTTGGCCGATTTTAAAGGGTCAACTAAAATCTCACGTGGAATTGCCCATACATTTTTGAATGGATCAAAATTGAAAGTATAGAGAAACTTGTAAGAAATAAAGAAAATAAAAAATATAACAGTTAAGAATATTGTAAATATAGGTATGTAAAAAACAACATATTATTATCATCCTTTCATTTTTATTTCCTTTAAAAAATAATTAATTGCCTTTTTATTTTGCGTATTATTAAATATATTTACAAGCCAACTGGCACGGAGAATACTACGTTACTTTATACACTTTTAATTTTTTTTAACATCACTATTTACAATTTTGCACTTACATAACTACATGGTTTTTTCTTCTCGAGTATGTTAAATAAATTAATTCGAAAGTATCCTTTTGGTTCGCATATCGCTGGACACATTATAGACTTGAAGTTTCTTAAAATATGCCAAATGCGAAACTACAATAAGATATTAACAATAGTATATACAATGGCAACTCGACTATTAAGTTTTCGAGACAATTAATGCTTAAAGTAAAGTATAAAATGATTTCCCGATCAGTCTTTAGTACGTGTCTATAAACATCGTAATAAATAATTATTTATTTCGTATAATACTGGGCATTGTTGGAGCCTGAGTTGACATTAAAAACTCTTCTCCGTATACTCTATGTGTCATTACACTTTTGACTCAAGTTGTATAATAATAAAATAATAATAATAATAATAATAATAATAATAATAATAATAATTCTAATAATAATAATAATAATAATAATAATAATAATAATCTCGAAACCGATTTAACCGGTTAATCTCGTCTGCTTTATAGACTATGAAGCGATACAATTTATCTCTACATTGACTTGGCTGTATAAATAGTTTGTTTTAACTTTTTCTTTTTTCTCGTCATCAGAAGTTAAAAGAGACAACGATGACACAATCTAACTTCATAAACAAGTATGTACCATTTTCTTTATCGCACAAACGTCGCATTTAACTTCACAGCACCAATGAAATACGCAATTACATCTCTCTATAACAATAATTTCTTGCGATTTATATCCTCTGCCACAACACATGAGGTCACAACCGTCAACACCTATGCTAGTGTCATTACACTGCCTTCCATGAGTACCAAGAATACCCAGTTTAGAATTCTTTTCACAAAACGGTGGTGAAGATTCAAGGTATACCAAATCTTTTTGCCCCGGCGGTTTATGTTCTGGATTGTATGGTTTCAATTGAAAATTATATCTATGTTTTCTTCCCAAACCATCTCTATTGCCATGAACTGAATTACTGGCTGAATTGCTCATTATCGCGTTGCTATTATCACGCAATCTATCCGAGTTACTAACCATCACTCTGGATGCACCATCAAAACGATCTTTAAGATTATCACCTACTACTCTGAAGTTTGGTAACCTCATCCAGCATGTCTTTACTGTGCAGGAACCAGACATACCATGACATTTGCATTCTTGATGCATTCCTGCAGAAACATGCTGTAACAAAAAAGCAAATTTTTCATTTTAGCACATCAAATTGATACATCAGACAATTATACAATAAATCTATATATTATATTCAAACATTAACAATTTTTATTTAGACATATATTCTTTCGCCTATATTGAGGTGCAATGAGGGATCAAGGTTCGTGTAAAATTAAAATACTCGACCTTGCAGTACAATATTGCATAGCAAACTGGAAATGAAAATGACACGCAATGTTCACTTTTAGTTAAAAATTAAATCACAGACTAAAATCAATATTATCACTTAAAATTCTATACTTAAAGCCTCAAAATTTGTTTAGTCAGTTTAAAATTAACTATTATTCTCTTTAGTAGATTTGGCTATTTTCATGAATAGGATCTATTATATATGCCTTTCTTTCCGTGTTGAATACATTGATTATTTTAAATGAATAACTTACTGCTCTGCCCGCTTCATTATTATGCAGATTCATCTTTTCTCTTAAATTTCGTCCACGTTCACCAGTGTCAACAAATTCTCGAGAAAATTTAAATCCATAACCAATATTATCGGAGCATCCTCCCCATTCCCAGTCTCGAATTGTTGAAGGAGCTCTTGATTGGTGAGTATAATCACAAGAACAAGATTGGATACTTCCCTCACTACATGCTCTTGCAATACTGTGTGTTACTGCAGCACTAGTAATAGCATAAATAAAAGCTGTCTCTCGACATCCTGAAACAAAATTATTAGGCATTTTTATTAAAATCATGAAAAATAGGAAAAGAACATTGTCAACAGAATATCAATAATATATTCTCTTAATATATTATTGATAATTATAAGTACTTATAGAGTATAAGGATACAAATTGTGAATACCCTATATACTAAGGGTGTACATACAATGTAATAAATCATCATTATTATTCTTAATTATGATATATTATAGTTTAAATTATAAATGGTAATTTTAGTAATATATATTATTCATCGTTTGTGTTAATTTGTACAATTTTTTATAGAAAAATAGTCCGTGTTATGTTTATGGCGTTACATTCAACATTGAAACATATCACATCTGAATTCATTTATATTGATTTATAATAACTCAGTTGGATTCAGTAACGTACTTTGACTATTTTAACAGTGAAATTTCACTGATTTAGATTAGGAGAGTCTGCTCTTTGAGTTTTAACAAATAAGTTGCAATAATGTAGATAGTTATAAAAAAAAAAATTTCTCAAATGTAGGTAAAATATATTTAAATCTTCTAAGAATTACCAGACATGACGCTACCCGATAATCAAAAAATTTGACCTGACTTGTCTTTGCATGTAGGTTTAGTTGTCTATGAAAATAAGAAATCACGCGGGTATCTTTTTCAAGCGTTCTCTTAGACAGATAATGGTCCGTATCTAATTTTAATATTTTGAACTGAGATCCGCATTCGTCACAAGATAGTCTTTTGACGGTAGCACACGGTAGGTCTCTTTTCTGAAAGTAAAATATTCACGTAGATATTTTAAAAATGGTAGTATTATACTTATTTTTGTAGAATAAAGGAAAGAAAAGAAAACAGAAAACGAACTATGTCAAACGATTTTCTTAATCTCTGTATAAGTGTACCTTGGTCTGTATAACATTTAAACCAATGAAGCAGAGAGAGAGAGAGAATAGTTAGCGCATTCAATGGCCATCAGTAGAATAAGGAAATCATCATAGAAATGAAAGTTCTCGTACTATTCACAAGGTATAGGTTATAGGTATAAAGTGACAACTACATTTTAAAATTTACGCCGTTCCGCTTTGTTATGTCTTACAGAGCAATCCACCCGTTAAATTTGACTGGTTCCAGATATTGTTTGAAATGATAACTGAACTTACCGTGACCGAGACAACTTATGACTGAGTATAACCTGAAATGGCATTCGATTATTATCGAATGTCACAAGAAAATACAGCTTTTAATGGCATGACATTACAGATAAGCGGACGTTTTTTTCTTAATGAGTATAGCTCAGACATTTTTACTATACATGTATCTAAAAAAATGAATTTCTTGTCATGTTGTAGTAGATTCGATTATAAAATTAAGTACTGGAGATTTTTTGTTAAAATAAATTCACAATTGTTAATAGAACAAAGCATAAATATATCAGTAAAATTGTTTTGAGGATAAATCTGAAGCAATTGCTTTAGTTTGTTTGTTTTATATCAAACTTAATTTGTATAACTAAATTTATCACCAAAATCAACAGATGAAAAAAAAATCTCAAGATTCTCTTTTTATCCTTTGTTGTAATTGATACATACAACCTAGTAATAAAATAAACTTATTAAAAAACTTGTTCTAATAGAATCTCATATAAATGACAATCACTTTCACTTTGTCAGTCGAAATACTTCTCTCAATTATTAATATAAATAGAGTACAATAATTATGATTAAATTGTAGTTCATTTCACTACTTGATTCCTTTAATAAGTTTTGGCTCTCAACAAATATAATATATTAGAAAATATTATTTTCTAACGGATCTTCTTTTCAGAGGGAGAGTGTCAACTTGCTAAAAAAATGCTATTATTATTATTATTATTATTATTATTATTATAAAACTATATTATTGTTTTGGACAACATCAAGTACAACCTTTATATGATTTCTTATATACTTAGGGGCCGTTCATATACCACGTGGACAATTTTTCACAGCTTTTTGACCCCCCCCCTCCCCCCTTGTGGACATAAAAATACATGTAATCGTGGACATTTTCAGACTTTTTTAAACCCCACCTCCCCCCTAAAAGTGACCACGTGGTATATGAACGGCCCCTTATTGTCTTATTGAGAAGTGTTAACATGACATTAAATAACTTTTAATGCAGTTGAACAAAAATCTTTTTACATAATATAATATTATTCGCATGTTTAAAATCATTTCTCATTCTCAGGACAATAAATAGTTTAACTTTATCAATGTGTTCAAACAAGCATGTAAGAGGAGGTGCAATGCGAGTGAGAGTAAACATCATAGTTGGAAATTCCGATCTTGTACGAACCGGTATAGGTGTACATATAATGCTTGACTTGTCAACAGGTGTTTCAGAGGTTTTATGTCAGCCGACATTTATCGGTCGGTACCTAAAGCTGAGGCTTTAGTAAACGTCTGTGAATATACATGAAAGCCCTATTAATAACCTCTCTGCTGGCTTTTATCACGCTAAAAGTTTCATGACTCATGTTCTTTTTCTCTCTTAATTATATCTTGCTTAAGATGGTAGATATATATAAATATTAAAAATTTTCCATGCTTATTGAATTTCTTTGCTTATTAATAACATCAATTTTTTTATAAACAGGCTTACTTTTTCACTTTTCCACTTTTCTTTTAAATCAAATATATAATCAAACCATATATAATTAATTCAGCCATCACAAACATGGTAGAAAAGTCAGAGAATAACTTAATGCGGAAAAAACAAATGACACAATAATTGTCCCAAGGATAGGATTCAAAGCCAAAAGCCAACACTCTGTTTCCTAAATGTATTATGTGAAACCTTTGTTTCAAAAATAATTTGCTTCACATTTAAAAAACTAGGAGAGGCATCGAACAGAATTAAACTTTAATAAGAATAGATTATTATATCCTTTTAGAGAACTTGATTGAAATTCTCAAATAAAATTAAACTTTAAAGCATTGAGTATATTGAAAATTATTATAGAACATATAGAGGGGAATACTCTCATATATAAATATAGGAAAACTATATAATATAAAGTAAAGATAGAAACTAACGAAGTAGGTACTGAAATATACACATATTAAATTGTATTTTGTATTATTACGTCCATAAGAAAAGTGTATAAGTATAGAGGTAATATAAGAAAAATTATAAACCGGAAAGAGAAAAGTTATAAGATTAATAAAAAAAAGTCTAAATTGTGAAGGAGAGCGACAAGTATTATAGAAATAAAAAATATAAATTAAATAATGTTGACATAATGAATTTTTTTATTAAATCCAAATATTTTTTCATATATAAGTATTAAATGCTTTTTATTATTGAAAATTTAAGAAAATAATAAAGAACTTTAATTACAATCATAAATATGAAAATAATAAATAAAATAACACAAAAAAAGATTGCTAAAAATTCTAATTGACTACAAATTAAAAAATAAAACAGAATTATTATTATTATGATGATTAGAAGAAGTAGAAAAAGTAGAAAAAGAAGAAGAGCAATATTTTTTCTATACATAATATGTTCAGACTTTAGAAAAATACTTTAATTGTTTATTACTGCCACACACAATTACGTATTAATTTTAACAGAAAAACTTTAGTAACCCAAAAAAAATATATATATTATATTTATTTTTTGGTGCCTACTAAAAAATATATTTCAATAAATTAGAACATTGTCAGAAAAAGTATGAAAATATGAAAACCTTGAAGACAACAACCTAACATCTTAAATATATATATACATTTTATTGATGAATCATCATATATAAAATAATAGAAGTGATAACAAATCATTCATTTATCACATTCTTTAAATAAAGTGCTTGTCACCACATAAAGATTCAAACAACTCTATTTCCGTCGGCTTATGTCTTTTTATTCCTTCCTGCCTTTGTAAATATGCGAAGAACATATACCAAGCCGGATTGAGATTTCAGTTGTTGTACAGTCCAAGCGAGTGACCTCTAACTCGTTGCTGGTCAAGATCGCCCTGAACGACATCGTGACACAACTTTATGAGAAACATTTAAATCTAGCTGAATTCCATAGAGATCAAATCGCTAAAAATTATTGCTACCACCTATCAACTTAATTGTGCATTCTAATAAATAAAATCAAAAACATTTTCTTCAAAAGTGACAAAATATTTAAATGAACTTTAAATGAATACTTTTGCACATTACATGAATAAAATGTTTTAGTGAGGAAACAAAATAATTTCGTACAATGAGAAAGTAATATATTATTGTTATTAAATCAACATAATTTTTGCTGTTCTCATAAAATGCTCTAACCCATTATATAAAAGTGTTTCCATTTCTTTTTTATTTCTAATCTTATTCATTATTGCAATAGCCCTATATACATCAGTGAAGGACTTTACAGTTTATATCTACCGTTTGCTATAATTAACTCAGCAGTAGGGCATATAATTATCAAAGCGTATAATTTTTGTATTATTGTCATCATATTGAAAGTGTTTTTCATAAAAAGTACACCATATAAGTTGAAAGAATGTTGTGTGTCTTGAGTAACTAAGGAAGCATCCAAATCGCATGCAGCTCACTTTAAATTCATCTCACGTTTTCATAAGAAACTGTCGTGTCGTCGACACATGTAGCACATCATAGACGTCGATTTATAGCTGTGTAACGCCTCAACAAAAACCAGCCAAGTTCCATATAAGACATGTCATTATACATACACACACACCACATAGTGTATGGTTTACTTAAATCACTATAATTAAACTTATTTTTTGAATAATAGATTATATTGATTTTTTATTACAAAGTTAGGTTTAGTAAATTTAGTTAAAAATTATAAATATTAACAATTTATAATAAACACTATAAAAAATTATAATTAAAAGAGGTTACTTTAGGCCTGACTTAATTTTAGAATAAATGAAAGTAGTATAACTATTATAAATGTAATAAGTATTACATTTTTAATAATGTCTTATATTTTAAGACATTTTTGCTTAATGACACATTTGTCTCACTTTTAAGACACCAGTTTATGCAGTGTATATATATATATATATATATATGTGTGTGTATATGTTACCAGTAAAACTCAAAGATCATTCAATTCGTGAAATGTCTATGATTTTATGAGATACCAGAATTTTCTATATAGATCAAGATTAAGAGGTATTTCGCAAATTAACTAGAAAGAACCCGAAATGACGAGATAAATTTTAGTACATTTATTTTCTTGAAGCTATAATAAGCTCGTATGTATTGTTCACGCATTAATTAGTGTCTCTTTTGACTTCCCGCATTGTCCAAGCAGAATTCATAATGACTAACAAAAATTTTTAAAAAGCAGTGAAAAATGATTTTTATACTGCAATTATTAATAAATTAGCACATTATAAAGTTTTCTCACAAAATAAGAATGTAATGATATTTTAAAAGATGTGCTGGGTTAAATTAAATTAAAAAGATATGATGTGTTACAAGTTACAAGCGCTTCTGAATTGATCTTCAAATGCAATGACGGTGAGGTGAAACATATATACTTTGTTTCTTTAGAAGAAATATTTGATATAGGTAGGTCCTGATGGAACATCAGCACACATTATTTGACAAAATATTAAATCTCTTGCACATCACAATCAACCCTTATAATATTTTAAAAAACTTGCTTTACAAAATTTTATAACTTAATCCTTCAAGAATTTTACGAGAAAAAATAAAGATACTATATTTCTATAAGCGGGTATAATCGCACGTAAGCATCAAATATCAGTCATATATGTACTTAATAAAGTGCTAATATAACATTAATATATAATTCAATTTCATATAACAAACATGTAAATAAACTTAACGCTCTCAGTATTCGCAGCAACAGTTTGTAAAACGATAGATTTACCCTTTGCAAATTTAACGGATCGACGGTTACCTCGCCACTTGGTTCGCGACCCTCGCTTGTCCAACTACTATTCGTCCGTAAATCTAAATCAGAGATACCACCAGCAACCATTATACTGCTGAACAATGGGATGTTTTTGTCGCACGTGAAACCAGTCTATCTTATCGTTCTTTACGACAGGATTATAAACCTTTCTACTTGCCGCATCCTTAACTTTAGCAATAAATTAAAAACTTCATTTTCCAGATCAATTCATGACATAAAACTTTAAAATAAAGGCTATATATTACTCTTATATGTAATAGAGATATTTAATAGCAAACTGGATTTTAAATATAAAGAAGAGAGTTTTTTATCTCACCTCGATCGACGATTTTGCCAAAGAGATTCTTTCCCCTAAGAAAATTCTTAGTTGAACAATTCCATCGACGGTTACGAAATTGATGCTGGCATTCTAGGATAGCCTGCTTAGCACCCCTCTTTACAGCGCTAAGAACCCCGGGATTTTCTCTCGCAAGTCTTCTCTGCTTTCTTCTAAGCGTTGCGTAAACGGCCGGTTCTATATGTAGAGATGTTGGAGACATTGGTAAAAGATTGTTCGGCTCTCCAGCTTTTGCAATGCCCCTGAAATAGAAGATAATTGACTTTTATATTCGAATTTATAGCTCAAGTTTTATTTCATCTCTACACTCAAATTTTTTCCAGTTGGAATATTCAATTAATAACTTAATATTACATCTGACTCGTCCTCATGAAACAAAGAATGCAAAAATCTTCTGCATATTTATTAATGGGATAGCGATTCTCGAAAAATTTAACGCGCTCATTCGCAATGTGTGGATGGATAGTTTCTTTATTTATGGGTGTTTGCACTTGAAGAGAAAGTAGTTGTTATTGCCTTATGTGTTACAATTAGAGGGGAATGAATTGTTCGAAAAAGAACAGATGCACGACTACTGTTTGAGGGAGAGTTTTAAAATGCGGGTAGATGCATACAACTGGTGAAGATGATTGAATATACATTTTAATGAATGATTCAATTTAATACTGTACACAAATTTTTTTCAAATATATCGCATAAATGTTAAGTGCTAGGTAAAATAAATTATTTCTTTTGCGAATAAAGTAATTACTGTCCTAAGCTTTATTACACAGTAAAAAGAAAGTCTTATTTTAAGGCAGAAAAGATGTCTTATTTTAAGATGCAACTTTTTTAAGACAGCCTTTGCTGAATTTACGCAATGATTTTACATACAATTTACATTATGGCTAGCAGTGCTGAATTTAAGACTCATCTTAAAATAAGATTTTATTTTTACTGTGTAATATTATTTAACATTATTGGTATTGCTCTGTCTAAATGCAAAAAATATACGACTTGAAATTAGGAGTACTCGCACTTGGTTGGACCACCCGTCTAATGGTATTTCTCGCCAAAGGAGAGGGAAACTGTAGAAAACCTCTCCTGGTACAACCATAGTTTATCGACAGCCGAGTTCTAATGGTGTGTACTGGACAATAATCGACAGTGCACATTATTATACCTTGACGTCAAACCTCCCGCTTGATATATTAAGAAAGTAGTGAGAAAACACTGGGCGTTCGAAGCACAGTCACCAAGTACTAACTCTGTACTTAGGTGTGCTAAACCTCGACGATCGCATAAGCCACAGAGTCTCACCACTGTGATATACCATCGGAAACATTTTATTATTATTATCAGCAAAAGAAGGAAGAACCCTCACAACATTCGGATATTTCAGGACATCCTTCGGACGTCCTAGAGATATCAATAGGACAACGGAAATTAGGATATCTATGGACATCCCAGGGACATCCTGTTGTTTGGATATTCATAAGACGTCCGTCAGATATCCTCAATATCCCTTGCTGTGAGGGAATAAGCAGAATTACTAGAAAACCTTGTTGTCCATATTATTTACCACCGCAGTCTATACCTTGTAAATTTCACATTCGTTTTTTCTCCGTATATATATACTATATACAAATGTAAACTTACATAATATTAGTTTTAGCATATAATTGTATGATATACAAACATCATGCACTTCGTTATAATTTATTATACGAGTGCAACTCATGGCGATTGCAAAAAGAATCATTCATCAATGCAACGAATCATATATTAGCAGCATGCTTCTTTTAATGTCGTCAGATCTGATTCTACTTTCAGAAATGCAGGATAACTTGTAAATCGATTGCGGAAAGAATTCGAACCATCGAAGAAGAATGGAATAGGTCCATCGTTTTTTACGCTTCACCTCTGATGCTTTATGGAGTCGTTTGATTTTTTTATATGGTTTACCCCTTCGACCATCGTTGTACTCATGGCATACAGTACCTGCACATAGTCGTTGTAAAACCTAAACAGGACTATACGTGAACATATATACATACACCCACGTGTACGGACATTCGTTCGGTTACACAACTTTACGAAACCTCTAAACTCTGTAATATCCACTGGCACATGTTCCTGAACGTTTGTGGAATCAGCACGTACATGCTCTTATACGATCCATTCAATAAGTAATGTCCATAAATAAATCGTGCTCTGGACCGGTTAGGATATCGGTTGTAACTCACGTTGGCTAGTGAATCTCCTAAAGTTGCCTCACCCCTATACTCTTTTCTTCATTTTACTCATATGCATTCAGGCAATTTATTTTAATTTAAAAATAATATATTCATTACGTACTTTTTATAACTAAATAAAAATTAGCGAAATTTAATTTCATTACTTCGACAGTCCAAATTTTTCAACAAGTTTATTTAAAAGCAATTATTGAATTGTTTTCAAATATTAGAAAGACAATACGATTGGCGTATGATTTTCAAAATCAGATTGAACTATATTCTTGAGAGCAACGTCACCAATAAGGGACCGATATTGGCTAAAAGAAAAAATATAGGTTACCAATATTCATATACCAATATTGGTATGGGAACCAATAGCAAATCTTGATTAAAAATATTATAGATATATATAGACAGCTACGTAACTTTTTTGACGTGTGTCATTTAAGGGTTAAGTTTCAGGAATTATTTTTACCTATACTAGTTTATACCTATAGATGCGGATAAAATGGGGTGTAAGAATTATTGACTCTCGTCGAGATTATACCTTATATATTGTGTTCAGCTTTCGTTTAATCATAAATAAATATATTGTTAATAATAAGAGTCATAATTATTTGAGTAATAAATTAACATAAAACGGATGTAAAAACAAATTACAAACAATAATTATTATTAATAAAATAAATTTTATTTTCAGTTGGAAATCATTTTCTTATATGTATATTATCGTCAGTTTTATATTTAAATTTAACATATGCTTTTTTATTAATAAATGCCGTTCACTGCTAATAATAAGAAGCTCACACAGAAAAATAGATTTACAGCGATGATACGTTTCTCTATATACAATAGCGAAAGTCTTAACGGAAACAGTCAAAACTTTCGCTATAAAAAACTCTGTCGCTCTTCTAGGTGAAGCTTTTTTTTCCGTGCAGGATGTTGCACGGAGAAAACTGGATATTCAAAAGTAGATTTAAAAAAAAATATATTAACACTTAATATCTAGATATTTAATTTTATAATATATCTAGATGTTGAAATTGAATGATATATAGATATTAACGCTTAACATCAATACTCTGTAAATCTAAATCAGCGAAATTTCACTGATTCTCAGCTATAAGTATGCAACTGATTCCCAATCAGCGCACAGAAAATTTTGTAGTATTAAAATAAGATGCAACGTTATTGATTTAATACCAAATTGGATTAAAATAAGCTAAAAATGTATTAAAATAAGAGCGTTGCATCTTATTTTGATACCATACAATTTTCTGTGCGTAATATACGCTGATGAATTAGTGAAATTGGCATACTTATAGCTGAAAATCAGTGAAGTTTCGCTGATTCAGATTTAAAGAGTATAGATATATTTACCTTCAATATCTATGTTAAATAATAAATATATTAAGCCTTAACAAGAAACTAGGAAAACTAGCCAGGCCCTTACAAAAGCCCTTTTTTAAATACGTTAAAGTGATGGGGTGAATTTTGCACGGGCAACTTTAACTTAAATAATTACATTACAGAAATTGAAATACTTCGCTTAAAAGAGAAGTATAAAGAGGCTTAAAATAGGTGATGTTAATTCATAATAACCCTAAATTTAGCACTTTTTTAAAAACTTTTTTATTTAAAAACTATCATTAGCTGTATTAGCTAAAAATAATTGCAATAATTTACTTTTTTCCGTATAAGTTCTGATATATATAATATTAATATTATTAAACATGCACATATTCAGATTTAGAGAGTATTTATATAATATATATATATATTATATATGCTTTAGAAGCAGGATGAGTATGTCAATAGGTTGGAGGTTGAAACATTGAAAGAATGGAATTTTTTGACAAACATATTCGACAAAAGCCAAGCGTATACCCCTTTATTAAACGTATAGCCCCCCAATTGTTCTGAACTTTTTTTCCCCACAGAAACAGAAATAAGAAAAATAATACTTTATTAATATTATAGTGCGTTAAAAATTCATAGAAATATAGATAAATGTATATGAAAAAATATTATACCTATATAACATATATATGTATAATAAGGAAATATGAGTTTTATTAAAAATACTAATACTTCAGTTCTGAATGTATATATATATATATATATGCACCAAACTTAACACATCATTGAAGTATTTGTACAGTGTTGCACATTAATGGCTTAAGTATAATATTATAATAAAATTCTTATTTCCTTCTTATTACAGGTATATTTTCATATTACTTTCATATATATTTTTATGAATTTTAAACATTATTAAAGCATTATTTGTTTTTTCCTTAAGAGCGGAAATGATTTCAGACTCTTGAACCTCTTAAGGTGCTTTCTCCGGTTCTGATTATATTATGTCACGCAGTTTTTACTAATCTTGATTGGTTCTATATACTATTAATAGAGAATATTCAAAACTTGCAATTTTTTGAAAATTCTCTACAAGTATAAAACCAATCAAAATTAATAAAAATTCTTACATACTCAGAATAAGAGATGTAAAGGTGCTCACAGAAAACCTAGAGGGTCAAAACATTGCAACTGCTTTCTTGGATCATTCTACAAATTAATCCAAAAAGCGGTATCGTTTTGTAACGTTTTGATCCCTTTAGGTTTTCTGTGAGCACCTTTATTCTAATTGAACACAAAGTTTGTTCAATCTATCTTTTCGCCTGCCAAATAATTCATTTTTTACTACATTTGAATTGAAACTTATGAAAGTTCACTGTAAAAAATAAATCTTGATTTCAGTCCACTTTGAACTGAAACCACTTACATAAGACTGAATTTTAACTATGAAATTCAGCCTTCATGGTATGATTTGAAGACTAAAAGTGGACTTAAACTTA
>JUFY01032654.1:903-11139 GCA_001855655.1 Leptopilina clavipes
TTCATGTTGCTGATTGATATACAAAAGTAATAATACAGTTTACCTAGAATAAAGATTTTATTAATTTTTTAATAACAAATGAGTGTTAGCCTATGTATTTTTCAACTGTGATCAATTTCCCAAGTGCAAAGTGTATTTAGTTAAATTGTTTTTTCGAAAAGGCTGTTACTGTTTTGACTGTTGTGAAAGGTCTGCGACTGAAAATCTGCTCGTATTTAATTTATCAACATTAAATTTTTTAAAATAATTTTTATTTCTAAAATATTCATCCCATGTATTGCTCTTCAATAATTAATTTCCAAAATGTACAGGGCATTCTATTGCATATTTTTCGAGAAAAGGCGGTTACAGTTTTTCCAATAATTTAGTTCGAATCTAGATGTCTCAACCGAACATGGACAACCCCTCATACTACTTCGTGTCTATGACTTTAAAATTACCTTGCTAAACATTAAATAATGTAAATAAACAAATGTGAAAACCGCTTTTTGAATTCGTCACGTGTAAATTAGGATCCGAGCGAATAAAAAGAATGAATCGCACACTATATATATCACATAAGGGTGAAATAACATTTTATAAAAAATATGTTTCTTTACAAAACCCCTCTTTAAAAGTATACACATAAAAGTGTGGATTTTTTATTCTCAACAAGGACATCACTTGACGATAAAAGTATAAAAATATTCAAGAACCATGGCAGCACTTTACCACTTCGCTTTCTGTCCCTGTTTTCTCTCTCTCTCTCTCTCTCGGTTTCGTCTCTCGTGTAGAGGTGCATCAAGCATTTGTTTCGGAAGAGCGCTTGTACATGCCACATGTACTCACGTACTTCCGCTTATTCATACATAGTATAATGCATATGTATTTGTGTGTAAGTCGACACGACATTACGAGATTCATGTACAAGCTCCGAATCACAAGTGCGAGCAGCACATATCGCGCAATTCACATGTACTTTATATATCTATATATGTATATGTAGATAAATATATGTGAGTAGTTTCATACACGTTTATAAGTGTAATGTGTATACACGGGGGTTTATGGTTATGTGCAAGCGCAGAGTTCCAGTAGATGAGTAAAGCATTGCTGCGTCACATACGCGCGACAGATTGCGTGAGGAATCGATTTTTTTTCGCGAGTCTCATCACACACCCCTCCCGAAATATTCCATGCGGAATGAGTGTGAATCTCTACGTATACACCTTACACGTTTCGTATATGTGTGAGTGTGAGTACGTCTGTTGACACCAAAATATGGATGAGCACTGTCTCGATGAATTCATCAATGTACACCGAATGTTTGTACTGAAGAGAGAAAAAAAAATTTGGGGTGACTGGAAAAAAATGAATAATAATAACAATACTCGAAATATGGTTTTTCTGGAATCATTTTTTTTTTCTATAATAATAAAAAACGGGGCGCATAAATATCCCATAAAATTTGTTCACTGAAAAAAGAGTATTCTAATTTTAAGTATATTATATTCTTGAAGAAATATTCTAAATTATATTCTTATCGGATAAAGAAATATTCTTACTTTGAGAATATCTTCTAAGCAAGTTAAGAATATATTCTTACGATAGAGCGTGCTGCGGTTGCCATAACGCGTGTTCGTTTCACAAGTAAAGTGCAGTAAGTGTGCGACGTGGTTTTTAGTATTTTTTTGTTTATTATATTAAAAACAATGAATCCAGTAATTGAATGGCTGAAAAATAATGAACTGGAAGAACTGATTGACATATTTGAACGTGAGTTTATATAGTTATCAACTAATTCTACTGACTTATTAATCATGCTTTCTCAAAAGTGAGGTTAAATTTTAAAATTTTGTAAATATGTTCATAAATATAATTTGTTGAGATTTGCATTCAAAGAAAATAAAATTTTTTTAATCAACAAATATTTTAATTATAACAAATAGTTTTGTTAATTTTTATATCTTTGTCACATTAATTAGTTCTATAATTAGGTTCATTTGAATTTTGGTTAAATAGAAATTGTGTAAAATAAAAATTCTCTTAAATAATAATTCGATGATATTACGTCAAATAATAATTGTCTAAAGTAAAAATTTTGATTAATTTTATTTGTAAAATAGATACGACACCC
Organism: Leptopilina clavipes; assembly: GCA_001855655.1. Classification (NCBI taxonomy): domain Eukaryota; kingdom Metazoa; phylum Arthropoda; class Insecta; order Hymenoptera; family Figitidae; genus Leptopilina; species Leptopilina clavipes. The sequence continues at coordinate 3,020 of JUFY01032654.1, forward strand.
TTAAAATTTTAAATCAAATTTTTGCTTCTAAAAATCATCATTTTTTTTTATAATCGAACTTCGCTTGAATTTTTCTTTTTATCTGGGATCAGAGAAAAAGTCAAAATTCTGTCTGGAAAATAGGATAAAATAAAATTAAATTTTTGTAGCAACTCTGGAGATATTTCGTAGAAGGGAAAATTTTTGTTCGAAAAGAAGAATTTATTTTTCAAGTATTAAATTACTGTTTACATTTTTAGTTATCATCAGCTAAATTAGAAATGTGTTTGGATTAGGAACAATAAACATTTAATCTTGAGGTCTTGTCTGAAAACAAACTATCTTGGGGTGAGAGTGTGTGATTCGCACAGGTGTAATAAAAGTTCAGTTGTGCTCCACTTTTCGTGGCGATAGGATCATTTTCTGAAAGTGACAATTGAAGAGAGAGATTTATTGATTTTTTTACTATATATACAATAAAGAAGAATTCTGTCAGAAATATCTTTTAATCAGTGAGTTCATTCGAGTCATCAGATTTTTACCCCGAAGGAAATATCAGGTTTGAATTATATTTACTTGAGAGTAACTGATCCCTAATTGACTAAATATTCCTTAATATTCCTAAATGAATATTCCTTTTAATTTTACAAAATATTCCAATCTTTATTTAAATATTCCCCAACGAATATTCCTTTGTAATTTCCAAAATATTGCAATCTATATTTAAATATTCCCAAAATCTTTTTTAGAAAAATATTCCTGAAATATTCCCTAAAGAAAAATTTCTGAATATTGTAATATTTGCGAAAAGGAAAAACCCCAAAATTGAGAAAATGATATAAAAATTTTATATTATGTTAATGATAATTAAAATTTACCTTTTCATATTTTGCATTATTTTTCTAATAAATTTCTTTTTTTGTATTATCGTAAAATTTAAAGGGCAATCTTTTTACGTTTACTTGAAACAAACTAAAAAAAAGTGTAATATAATCGTTCACAGTTTTTGGGATATATTTCTCTAGCATTTTATTGGGTGGAATAACCGTTTCTATTATAATATCCGATGCCGCAATTTAATGAGCACTTTAAGTAATGAAATTGTTATCCCCACTAATAAAGGAGCACCCGGCACGTATACATATATACATTCCAAGTATTTTGAGCCAACTGCCTATTATTTTCACTGCCAAGCTATTTTAAATTTTCCAAACATTATTTTATGAATTATTTCAAAGTCCATTAATTTTAATCAGCATAATTTATATCACTGCTCTTTAATTATTATATATAAACAAACTTCACTATATATCATGTTTTAAATTACAACGATAATAAAACAATTTACTGTTGTTTGTATTTATATAATAGGTATTTAAATATTTCTTAACTTTCGGTAATAAAAATTTTAATTTACTAACAATTTCATCTGTTCAATATTTTGAATATCTCAAAAAATTTTGGAAGAATATTTTCTTGGAATATTAAAGGTTATTTTATTGGAATGTCAATGGAATATTTTACTGGAGTATTATTGACATATTCCATGGATTGACATTCCATGGAATGAATATTGAATATAAAAGGATATTTTATTGGAATTTTAATGGAATATTTCATTAAAGTATTAAATATTATTTGATGGAATAATAAAGGAATATTTTATTGAAATGTCAATATGTTAAAGGAATATTCAATTGGAGATTTAAATAATATTTTATGAAATAATATTGAGAAATTTTATTGGAATGTCAATAAAATATTCTACTGGAATGTTAAAGAAATATTTCATTGGAATGTCAATGGAATATTTTACTGGAATGTTAAAGGAGTATTCAATTGAAGAATTAAATAATATTTTATGGAATAATATTCAGATATTTTATTGGAATGTTAATGGAATGTTTTATTGGAATGTCAATGGAATATTCTAATGGAATGTTAAAGGAATATTTTATTAGAATGCCAATGGAATATTTTATTGAAGCATTATTGAGATATTTCTTGAAATATTAAAGGTTATTTTATTGGAATGTCAATGGAATAGTTTATTGGAATGTTAATGGAATATTCTACTAGAATGGTAAAGGAATATTCAATTGAAGAATTAAATAATATTTTATGGAATAATATTGAGATATTTTATTGGAATGTTAATGGAATATTTAATTGGAGTATTAAAGAATATTCCGTATTCAGAAATATTTAAATATTTCACAGGGATATTCCCAGCAACCAATGGTCATCTGAACATTCATCAAATGTGGATGTGGAATATTTTTTGGAATATTCTCAAAGTGTTATTGGTTAAAAGTTATATAGTTAAAGACCTTCTTGTGTACAGGAAAATATGAGATTTTATATGTTTGTAAAAATGGTCGATTCGATATTGAGAGAGCATTGACTCGAAGCAAATATTTTGTCAGATTCTCCTATCTCTCTCACTCTCTCAATCTCGCTCTCAATCTCACTATTCCTTATTTTCTCTTTCATCTATACTGCATCTCCTGAGCGTGTTCGGCGCAATGTACCCGGAATAGAGGCGCAGCTTTTCTGCTTTTCTGCTTTTCAACCCCAATCTCTCCCTCCCCCTTCTCGCCCTTATTTTATACTTTTTTCTAGATGAAGAGGAGACCGCACTCTGCTATAATCGCTCTTCCTTTGCCTCTTTTTTTTTTTCAAAACCATCTCTGTCGAGTGAGGAAAATGACCAAGCTTTCAATTCAAGCAATTCACTGATTTTTTTTGTCTTTTCCTTCTCATTATTTAACTTTTTTTTTATTTTTTTATTTTATTTTTTCAAAGAAAAAAAATTAAATTATGAAAACTCATCCAATATTGTTATTTTCTCTGACAATGGAATGTGTATAAGTGAATAATAATTATAAAAGAGCTCGAAAATAATGGATATGAATGACTCTTATAGAAAATCGATTATAAAATGATTGGCAATCTTTCATTTCTTTTGTAACACTGAAGGAAATGATTTATTGAATTTCCCGACAAAGTGTCGATCAAATGTAACTTTATTATTTCCAATTTTTTTTTTTTTTTTTTTTTTTTTTTATTTGAATTGAATTGAAAATGAACGAAAAATTGAATATTTCAATATCAGTCTGCGCTTTTTTTTGACGGAATTATTCTTATGTGAAATATTTCACTGGAATATTATGGAATTTTTTTAAAGGAATGTTTCATTGGAATATTGAAATTGTTCCTATAAATATATATTTCAATGCATTGATATTAAATTTTTTTTTCTTAATTCCAAAGAAAGATTATAAATTTTATACAAATACTTTAAAGGAATATTAAATTTTTGAATTATTGAATTTTCTAAAAGCATTTCCCAGGAATATTAAATGTTCCTAAAATATTCTATAAAGACGGTATTAAATTTTTCGAAAATATTTCAAAGGAATATTAAATTTCTGTAATTATTTTCCAACGATTATTAAATTTTTCGAAGAAATATTAATTTGTATTTCAACATTCCCGAGGAATACTAAATTGTTCAAAAATATTGCAAAGGAATATTACATTTTCCAAAAGTTTTTTCAAGGAATATTAAATTTTCTTAAAAGTATTCCCAAGGAATATAAAATTATCCTAAAATATTCCAAAAAAGTATTAAACTTTTCTAATATCTTCCTAAGAAATATTAATTTTTCTGTCAGTATTCCAGGGAATACTAAATTTTCCAAAAATATTTTCCATGAATATTAAATTTTCTTAATATTCCAAATAAATATTAAATTTTTCTAAAATATTTCCAACAAAAAATTATTTTTTTTTTAGTATTTCCAAGGAATACTGAATTTTACAAAGGAATATTAATTTGTATTTCAGTATTCCCAAGGAATAAGAAATTGTTCAAAAATATTCCAAAGAAATATTAAAGTATCCAAAAATATTTTAAAGAAGTATTAAATTTTCCTAAAATATTATACAAAGGAATATTAAATTTCTTTAATTATTACCCAACGAATATTAAATTTTTCAACAGTTTTTTCAACGAATATTAAATTTTCCAAAAATATTTTCAAGGAATATTAAATTTTCTTAAATTATTCCACGGAAGTATTAAATTATTCTAAAATATTTCAAAGGAATATTGTTTTTCTTCAGTATTCTCGAGAAATACTAAAGTTTCTTAAAACATTCCAAAGGGATATTAATTTTTATTTTAATATTTCCGGGAATACTAAATTTTTCCGTAAGTATTTTGAAGGAATACTTAATTTTCTTAAAATATTCCAAAGGAATATTTTTTTAAATACTCACAATGAATACTAAATATTCAAAAAGTATTCCTTTGAAATATTAAATTTTGGAAAAATATTCCAAAGGAATATTAAATTTTCTTAAATTATTCCAAAGAAGTATTAATATTTTTCTAAAATATTACAAAGGAAAATTGTTTTTCTTTAGTATTCTCGAGGAATACTAAAGTTTCTTAAAACATTCCAAAGGGATATTAATTTTTCCTTCAATATTTCCGGGAATACTAAATTTTTCCGTAAGTATTTCGAAGGAATACTAAATTTTCCTAAAATATTCCAAAGGAATATTTTTTTAAGTGCTCCCAATGAATACCAAATTTTCCAAAAGTATTCCTTTGGAGTATGAAATTTTTGGAAAAATATTCCAAAGAAATATTAAAAATGTGAAAAACATAAATATTTTTGGAAATATTAATATAACAAGAGGAATGTTGAAATTAAATCTCTTGTAATCCCAAGAAATTCATCTCGATTACTGTTAATCCTTGGCTTGATAGGACAACAAATACACAATGTTTTAGAATGAAAACGTAAGCTTACAGTATAAGATATCTTCATACATCATCGAGATGACGGAGCATGTGACACACACCGCGTGACGTTAAGCGTCGTCGGGTCATCGTTCATCCGGTTTAATGTTGCATGTATTATACATTTCTTTTGTTCTCACGTCCTGTGATATTCCCAGCGTGAACTCGAAAAATTCGAAATAATAATAATAATAATAATTCGGTTAATTAATATTTTAAAATGTTTTAATAGAATAAATCTTCTCACTTTTTTGTGCAACCAATTTTCCTGCAAATTTTCAAACCGTAAAAACGAACAGATGGCGTCCTTAAATGCCAACTGGTGTTGTTCGTTTCTTTTATATATATATATATATTTGTATATATGAAGAGCGAAAATTGATGTGTAAGCATGGAGAAATTTTGTATTTGGAAATCAAATGACTCTCGGTGGATGACCCTCGAAACGCCATATTAAATCCTGAATCGATTTATGGAAACCTTACGCATGTGAAAAATGTTTGATTCACGCCAACGTAACATTATACGTACATTTATTTGAAAATAAAAAAATATATTTTTGAAACATTGGGTAATGTCTGTTTGGAAAAAATACTTAAAATGTTCTACATTTTTAAAAGATTTTTTCCACAAAATTATTGTGATTATTTTCGGCAGAAAAATATTCTATTTAATTTCCTACAGAAATACTGTAAAATTTTTCCACGCAAAAATAGTTTTATTCTGATAGAAATTTTCCAAATTTTTTCTACACAAATATTAAAACATTTTGTTAAAAAAATATTATTTAATTTTCTACAAGAAATATTCCACCATTTCTAACAAAAATTTTCTTTTATGTTTCTACAGAAATATTACAATGTTTTTCTACAAAAATATTCTTTATTCTACATAAATATTCGAACATTTTCGAAAATAAGATATTTTTCTTATTTTCTACACAAAATATTCCAATAATTTTCAACACGAAATATTACAATATTTTTCAACTAAAGTATTTTTCTATTTTCCACATAAATATTCCAACATTATCTACAGAAATATTCTGAATATTTTTCTAATTTTCTACAGAAATATTCTAATATTTTTCTACAAAAATATATCAATGGTTTTCTAGAGAGATATTATTTATATTTTTTATAATAATATTTCTATATTTTAACACAAAAATTTAATTTTTATTTTCTACAAGAAATATTCCAATGGTTTTCTAGAAAGACATTATTTTTATTTTTTACAATAATATTTGTATATTTTAACACAAAAATTTAATTTTTATTTTCTACAAGAAATATTCCAACATTTTTCTAGAAAAATATTCTCATTTTCTACAGAAATATTTCCACATTTTTATACAAAAGTATTTTTTATTTTCTACATAAACATTCCCGACATTTTCCAAGACATTTTCTACTAAAATATTCCAATAATTTTTCTCAAAAATACTCTTCTATTTTTCCACAGAGATATTTTATTATTTTTTAGAGAAATATTATTTTATTTTATACATAAATATTCCCAACATTTTCTACCGTAATATTCGAACGTTTTTCTAAAAAAATATTCTTATTTTCTACATAAATATTTTAATATTTTGTCTCAAAAATATTCTTCTAATTTTCTACAGAAATAGTTCCATATTTTTCAACAGAAGTATTTTTTTATTTTCTACATAAATATTACCAACATTTTCTACCAAAATATTTCAATATTTTTCTACATAAATATTCGAACATTAAAAAAATAATATCCTAATTTTCTACACAAATATTCCAATAATTTTCTACACAAATATTTCAATATTTTTCTACAAAAGTATTTTTTTATTTTCTACATAAATATTCCCAACATTTACTACAGTAATAATCCAACATTTTTCTAAAAAAAATTCTTATTTTATACATAAATATTCCAATATTTTGCCTCAAAAATATTCTTCTAATTTTCTACTGAGATATTCTATTATTTTTTTAGAGAAATATTATTTTATTTTCTACTGAAATATTCCTAACACTTTCTACTGAAATATTCCATTATTTTTGCTCTAAAATATTCTAATTTTTCACAGAAGTATTCTAATATTTTTTTTAGAGAAACATTATTTTATTTTCTTCATAAATATTCTAACTTTTTTTCTACATATATTTCAACATTTTCTACAAAAATATTCCTTTAATATTCTATAGATTTAAACTTGTAATTTTCTACAGCAATTTTTTAAATTAATTTCTAATTAGTCGTTACTTTTATGTTTTGACTTTTTGAGTAGCAAAAAACTGTTGGGAAACTAAAAATACAGTTTAATTTAATTATAAAGATACAAGTTATTCTTGTACAGGCGAGAAATTTAAAAAATGCGTCGACACTCAAACGCTTCTCTCTCGATATATATATATAAATGAGGAATCAGCCAAGTGCGAATTTACGGATGCGAAAAATGTAATCAATTTGCGATCGTTGTCTGAGTAAACTTTAATCAAAACGTCCAAATATTAGAGACTCTACGCCGTTTTGTGCTTGGCAATTAATTACATTCCATGGGGAATGTTCGACATCTCGTAATCAGCAAATGATATCAAATAAATTTGCAAAAGAAATTCAATTCGATTTCGAGTAAATTAAAATATAAATAAAACAGAAATCATCCGCGAAAAACAATTTCAACTTTATTCAATATATACACCTTTGTATATATTGAAATATATTTTTGTGTGTTTATAGATTTTACCAAATTTCATTGACTGGAATATTCAATGCACTGTAAAATTCGCACTGCGGTTGATTCCATGAATCTTGCTTTTCAATGATCAATTAATCAAATTTTTCTGGCGAATAAATAACTTGATTTTCAGTTCATGAAAATTTCATTTTTGCGAGACAAATTGTCATTTTTTTTTTTTTTTTTTTTTTAATAAAAATTTATTTTCAATATTTCAATTTAATATTTTTTTTATTTATTATTTAGTTGCTATTTTTTCAAATAAAATTTTTTTTCTTTATAGTTGGTAATTAAATAATAATAATTTAATTTAAAATTTACTGTTTTTTGAATTTATATGTATTTAAATATTTCTTAACTTTTAGTTTTAAAAATTTTAATTTACTAACAATTTTATCTAATAAATATTTTGAATATCTAAAAATATTGAATGAATATTTTCTTGTAATATAAAAGGATATTTTTTTGGAATGTCAATGGAATATTTAATTGGAATGTGAAAGAAATATTTAATTAACGTATGAAAAAATATTTGATGAAATAATATCGAGATATTTGATAGGAATATAAAAGAATATTTTATTGGAATGTCAATGGAATATTTAATTG
>JUFY01032658.1:965-13919 GCA_001855655.1 Leptopilina clavipes
GGGGTAGCGTTTCTATAAATACAAGGGCACGGTGAATACAAATATATTTTTGTTTTTTTTTCTTATTATTCTTCTTGTCGCTTTCTTTAAACCCGCGGATTTCCTCGGTCCTATAAGGTTTCTGACGTCGATACGAGAATAGAACGCGCGTACCGGTTATCCGCACACGGGTTCGCAAACGAAGACGAAGACATAAACGATTATATAGGAGAGGAGTCACGCGGAAATTCGAACACCATATACTATGTGCTATTCGGCTTGCTACGCGTCCCAGTATCCGATCCAGCGAATACCACCGCGACGTGTTCCAAAATTATCTTCCTCTATAATTACTAAACTTTCTAAATCTATTTCTGCACTATTATCATTTTATCTCTCTCTCTCTCTTTCTCTCTCTTTCTCTCTTTTTTTCTTTCTCTCTCTCTCTCTCTCTCTCCATATATATATAATATTACGAGAACCTGTTCTTTATTTGATTATTTCGATTTAACGCTTTATTAAATCGCCATGTAATTAAATTTGCAATAATTAATGCGGTTAATTAAAGGGAAAATAAAGAAACGAGAGATAAAAATTAATTTTCTTTGAAAATAGGGTAATTTCAATTTTTTATTCCTTTTTGATAATGAATATTAATTAGCGTTTTTTTTTAATTAAAAAAAAAGCTTTTTTAAATTGTTTCATTATGTAAAATTAATTTTTTTTTTCTTAACTCTCTAAATTTGAATTCAATTAACAAAACGTTAAAAACAAATAAATAACAAATTTTTTTTTACAAAAAGTCAACTGACTTTTTGTAAAAAAAATTAGTTACTATAATATTTGAATCAGTAACTAGTGATGATACTATAAGCCTTATCGAATATGAATTGAGCTAATTGAATTAATAATCTATGAAGAATATGGAAATTCAATTGCTCTGTGTTTGACAAGCAATTGGCAAAGTCATAAAAATATTTTCAGAAAATAAGTCCACTTGGTTTTGTTTGAACCAAATTCTCTATTTTTTTTGCATAGATCCGTTTTTGGGTTATTTTAAATAAAAATTGTTGAACCTGAATAAATATTTATTTGATTCAAAATTTCAAACAAATGTTTGGTACATTGAAAAAAAATTTATTTGATTAAAATAATATGAATTACTTGACTATTATCAAAAAATTTTTTTGTAACGAATTAATTTTACTTGTAATGAAATAAATTTTATTTGTATCAAATAAATTCCATTTGAATCAAATAAATTTTGTTTGTAACAAATAAATTATACTTGTTATGAAATAAATTTTATTTGTATGAAATAAATTTTATTTGTATCAAATAAATTCCATTTGAATCAAATAAATTTTATTTGATTCAATTAAATGGTAATTGATTTAAAATATACACAAAAATTATTATTTCAATTAAAGTTTATTTGATTTAAATAAAAATTATTTGGTTTAAGTAAATATTTATTTGATAATGTATAAACAAGTAACCGCAGTTATTTGAATCAAATAAATTTTTTTTGTCATTATAATAAATTTTTCGATCAAAGAAAGAATTTGGACATTTGAACCAAATTTTTTATGTAACCAAACAAATATTAAAAAAAAAATTTTTTTTATTTGGTCGATTTAACCAAAATTTGGTTGTTTTAAATTTTTCCCGAGTGATATACACATTTGCCTTTCAAATAATAATTACAGATATAAGCTTATTTTGACTTGCAAAACAAAAAAAAATTTGGTACAAATAAATATTCTTTCACAATATACAACAAATAAAATTGGCAAAAAATTTTTTTCTCGCTGCAGTGGCGAAAAATAAAAAATATGTTAAGAGAGGTGGGGGAAAAAAAAGGATGAAACGTTACGTAAATAATGAGAAGAAAGATGATTCCGTACACCCGGTATTCAACGATGTTACGTGTATATACGTATAGACACGCGAATCTCAACGTTTACACCGCACATATATATATATATACATAGAGTGACTTACACGAACCAATCGGAGAGCGAGTATTATACAGTGCCCTGCAAGAATCGCCAGCGTGGTGCATTGACCGCGGTTGACCACACGTCATCAAATGAGTGACGTCACGGGTATACCGCGCTATTTTACGTCACGCATCGTTGAACTCCTATAGGAAGACTTCACTGATCCGCGGGACTATTCAATCCTCCTTTTTTTTTCATTTTTTTCTCATTTTTTTTTTTATCCCCTCGAGTCTCATCGCGAAAGATGCCTGGCAAGAGAGCGCGGGTGTCTATATAGCTCAGAAATGCGCCTTTTCTTCTTCAAAGGCAGCAAATTATTATTCTTCATTCCCTGACGATTAAAAAATTTACACTAGAAAAGGATCAATTTTTCTCGCATTGTCAGCTAGTTATTTGTCTCAGTTTCGACTGATTACGATGATTACATAAGTGGTTTTTTCATTAGGATCTTCGATAATAATTGCTCAGTCAATTCTTCCTATTTTTAGTATCTTAGAATTTTTAGTACTATTAGTATTATTAGTATTACTAATATTATTATTTTTAGTATTTTTAGTATTATTAGTATTTTTAGTATTTTCAGTATTTTTAGTAATTATTAATATTATTAGTATTATTATTATTAGTATTATTATTATTAGTATCTTTAATATATTTTAGTATTTTTAGTACTTTAATTACTTTTAGTATTTTTAGTACTTTAATTACTTTTAGTATTATTAGTACTTTTAGTCTTACCAGTATTTTTAATATTTTAATACTTTTAGTATTTTTAATACCTTTAGTATTTTTAGCACTTTTAGTAAGTTTAGTATTTTTAGTATTACTTATTAGTAATATTACAGGTAACTAATCCAATTAGTCGAATTTGACAATTTTATTCATTATTTTTCTACTAAAAATTAATTATTCTTTACTAATAATTAGTTATTTAGTTAAAGTGTTTAATTTTTAGTTAAAGTCACTTTCAGTTTCTGTAAAATAATAAAAATTCCCAGTGACTAATTGAATTAGTCAAATTTAACAATTTTTTTTCGTTATTTTTCTACTAAAAATTAATTATCCTTTACTAATAATTACTTATTTAGTTAAAGTATTTAATTTTTAGGTAAACTCACTTTCAGTTTCTGTAAAATAACAAAAATTTCTGGTAACTAATCCAATTAGTCCAATTTGACAATTTTATTCATTATTTTTCTACTAAAAATTAATTATTCTTTACTAATAATTAGTTATTTAGTTAAAGTATTTAATTTTTAGTTAAACACACTTTCAGTTTCTGTAAAATAACAAAAATTCCTAGTGACTAATTGAATTAGTCAAATTTGACAATTTTTTTTCGTTATTTTTCTACTAAAAATTAATTATCTTTTATTAATAATTAGTTATTTAGTTTAAGTATTTAATTTTTAGTTAAATAAACTTTCAGTTTCTGTAAAATAACAAAAATTTCTGGTAACTAATCCAATTGGTCGAATTTGACAATTTTTGTCGTTACAATTTCTCTACCAAAAATTAATTATTCTTTTACTAATAATTAGTTATTTAGTTAAAGTAACTAATTATTTGTTAAATTCACTTTCAAGTTATGTTAAAATAACTAAAAATTTCTGGTAACTGATTGAATTAGTCAAATTTGACAATTTTTTCCGTTATTTTTCTATTAAAAAAATTTTTTTTTACTAATAATATTAATACTAATTTATTTAGTAAAGTTTGCTAATATAGTTAGTAATTAATTAATTATAAAACTACTAATTAATAAATCAGTAGTTTAGTTAGTTACTAATTTATTACTAATTTTTAGTTTAGTTACTACTAACAATTAGTAACTATTGACTAAAAATTAGTAAAAAAAACGGTTACTAATTTATCAAATAAACCAGTTTATTAGTTAGTTTCATTAGTTAAAAGTGACTAATTCAAAATTAGAGAGTGGGTGAAATTATAGGCTAAAATGGGTCGTACATTCCTTTTAAAAAGTTTTGTTTTCGAATTATTGTATTAGAATCATAGGTGCTATGGTGTGATTCCTATGCGAATCTGCATATGCAATTTTATAATTTATAATTCCAAGTGGTTATATATACTAATAAATACATCTCTAGGAAAGTTCGTTCCCTCGAGTGAATAAATCAACTCACTGATCCGCGAACCGTGGATGAATACCACGGATATCAACGCTAGAATGATTCTAAATTTTCTCGCGTTACGTCTAACAGCTGTGAGGAACTAACACGTGTTCCTGATCGCTCACGATACAAATGTCCTCAAATTTACATTGAAAATACATTTTCCTCCAAAATTTTCCCCTTTATCTTTCTTTTTCCCCATTGTTTGATTAGAATTTCTTTCTGAAGGTAGAATAGGGAAAAAATGTTTACAAATTGATGGTTTTAAATATTATCAACACTGTAAACTCAAAAGTATCAAATTGATACCAAAAGTATCCAAATTTTTTGATCAATTTGATACTTTTAAGTTTACAGTGTAATATTTATTAATTATTTCTTTTTAATTATTAATTATTAATGATTAATTATTTACTATTTATTAATAATAAATTATAATAATTATAATTATTTATTATTATATATTATATTATTATAATAATAAAGTAAGTAATTAATAATTAATAATTAATAATTAATTTTATTGTAATATGTGAAAAAAAGAGTTCAGGAAATGAATTTTCAAAATCTGGATCATAATATATAAACTTGTTGGGATTTTGAAAATGAAAATTGTGGAGGACAATAATTTTTCTTTTTTCCCCCTTTTTGCATCAAAATTTAATGGCGCACCATAAAGGAGAGTTTTGTGCCACCCATGCAGACGCACACAGATATACGAACATGTATATTTATTATCGGACTATTTAAGCGATTGCATCGCTGTGAGTGCAGCGAGAAAGTCCTGCACAGCCAACTTTCTCCGCGGTGGGTTTTAGTTTGCACCATGGGTCACCAGGCACGGACATTAAGAGCGAGTGCGCGCGCGTTTATCTTGTGTATTAAATGTTTGAAACACAAGAGAAATGCCACAATATGTTTTATAAGAATGAGCTTTTTGCAAAAGATAAGAATCACGAAAATCAGAGAGATTCAAGAAACGATCTTGGCACTTTCAAAATTATCACAAAAACACGATCTTTGATTTGCCATATCGGTAATACAGAAATCTATCTAAAAGGTAAAAATTTTTTTACCTCGATTTCGAAAAAAATAGTCGGGGGCTTTAGATTTCTGGTTAAATAATCGAAAGGTGGTAAAATTTTGACAATATTAGGTCTACTTTTCAAATCGGACGATTGGAATTATTTTTCCTATAGTTAAAATATATCAAAAATTGTCTTTTTTCCAAAGTCTGTTAATACTTACATATTGTTTATTAAAAAGTTAAAATATTTCAAAGAATTATACATTTCCTGTATTGTATTTTTTTTTGTTTTTTATATTTATAGTAAATATTATTTTTAAACGTGCGTAAATGCACTTTGTGAAACAATAATTTCGAGGGACATTGACAATACGTGACATTGAACCCATGCGTCATGTTTTTTTTTTTTTTCTTTTTTTTTCCGAAAGATTAAACAAAATGTGGTGAAATTGACAAATATTTTTATAATCTCGTATATTAATGTTTAAAATCTTTTGCAATAGATACGATATATGGAATAATAAATAATGAGGAGAGAAATTCAATGTCATCACTAAATTTTTTGACATAGATAAGTTCAGGCAATTGACTATATGTTAATTTAAAAAAAAACATGAATAAAATTAGATTAATTGTAGGTTTTATGACCTAAATAAACTGATAAATTTTCCCTCTCTCTCTCTCTGTAAATTTGGTTTTATCTAAATTTTAACGATTTGATGAAAAAGAAAAAAAATTGAAATCAATGTTTTTCGAAAGTTGATTAGGCAATGTGTATATGAAATTAACGAAAAAGTAGAGGCAAAGAATTTTGTGATTGTTTTGCGAGAAAAAAAAAATGTCTGTGTGTTAGGCAACCGAAAAATTTTAGTTGGTAACATTGGCCCAAATAATGGCCAGTGGCCCCGAAATATATAGTCACGATGCCATTGGGTTTGGCTTTAAGTTTTACTTATTTTATGAGTCACGAATTCGTCGGCTAATATCGAAAACGGTGCCATTGACTGACACTGGCCCACTATTCGTGCATTAGCACCTGTTCGTTGACAAATTATAGGTCAGAAACGAGGGTGCTATGGAAGGTGAAAAGTGAGAGTGGCCAGGCGCAATCTGATATCTTTTACTGCATCACGTCTATATATCAGACACCTTTCAAACTCTCTTTTATGACTTGAAAAAAAACGTGATTCCTTCATGAAACTCGTATTTTAGAAAAGTGGTATTATTTTTTTTTTATTGTCTTTTTTCATATTTTTTATTATCATTTATTATTTTTTTTATTATCATTTATTATTTTTTTTATTAACATTTATTATTTTTTTTTATAATTTTTTATTATTTTTTAATATTCTTTAATATTCTTTACTTACTAAATCTAAATTAGTATAAAATTTTAACTAATTTGAATCATTTACTAACTTTCTGCTTTTGAATTAGTTAAAATTTGCTAATAAAATAGTTGACATTTTTTTTTAATTTTAGTAAAATTTAACTTATTCAAAAGCAAAAATTCAGTCACTACTTAAAATTTATTTATTTATTTAAATTAGTAAGAATTTTTACTAATTCAAATTTAAAGGGTATTATTCTTTATTATTTTGTATTATTTTGTATTATTTTGTATTATTTTGTATTATTTTTCATTATTTTTGATAGTCTACTGTAAAGTTTAAAGAATATTTCCATAAATTATAAGTTTATAACATTTATATTAAAGAAATGGGAAAATTTTGTTTGTAAGTTCGCAGTAGTCGAGGTTGTTAAGGCACTTGAAGTACTGAATAAGGTTCAGGTAGTAATGTCATGCGTTCGAATCTTCATAGAGTTAAAACTGGCGTAAATTTTTTCATCTGCAGATTTTGTCGCTAATTTGATATTTAAATATTTAATTTGATTATGTTAAATATTTTAAACATTTAAACATTTAATTTTATTATATTAAATATTTAACTTTATTATATTAAATATTTAACTTTATTATATTAAATATTTTAAATATTTGTAATATTTAAATATTTAAATTTAATCAAGGTTGTAATTTTACTCCTAGTAGTTTTAAATTTTTCGAAGTTTTTCTGATTTTTCTTTTAATCTAGTTTTGAACAATTTTTTCCTATTGATTGAAGTTTTTCGAAATATTTTTTGCAAATTTTGGAAGAAAAATTCGCAAATTTTTTGCCCCACATTAATGTTGATTACAAGTTCAAAAATTGGGGATAAACGCCGTTATATTTTATAGCCATTTTTTTTTTTTGTTTCAAACATACTTCTCTTTTTCATTGTTGTCATGAACTTTGATATTCTAGTTACGGTTATATGCTGATCGTGAAATGAAACTGCACGTGACGAGACTATTTGTTGAAGTTTATGTATATACGAAAAAGATTTACAGATTTCTCTTAAATAATGTCAAGTCATTGAGTTTATTTCTTGAAAAAGCGTATGAGCATTTTTTCGGCGAAATTTATACAATAATATTGCATTAAAAAAAAGATGAAAAAATTGTCAACTAATGCTATTTAGATTTCTCGTTAGTTTTATTTTTGTTTTTAACAAATTGCATAGATATTGATTAAATTTTATTTTGAAAATAATTGAACTCGCACTTGACTTGACGATTTATTCTATTTGCCTTGATATTGAACTGTGTCTTGTTTCCATCATCGTCTTGATCTTAATCGTGGGCGAAAAGTGAGAGTCGCATAGGTAGATATATATCGAATGTCGTTGGACTTTACGCAAACGCGAAACTTTCATGTTCTACATGTGGCTATTTTCTTACAGGGCAAATATTAACTAGGCTCATTAAATTTTCAATTTTTTTCCAATAGTCTTCCAGTTGCATAAATTTCTCGGTTATTTTTGTCATTGATCTTCATGTGATAAGACTTTCAAATTGCTGAATAAGTGAGTTCTCGGTATTGTTGTATTAATCAGAGGTTGGGAAAAATGGTTCGGCCCCTGTTAGAGCCCTTTTTTGGATAAATAACAAAGCACTCGTGCTGTGAAATTGACCAACTTTGTTCTATTTAATGGTAGAAATTTAACGCGGAGAATTTTGACGGCTTTCGTAGAAACCAGGAAAACTGGCTAGGCCCTTGCTATGGCCCTATTTCATAATAGACTTGGAAGAAAATAGGAAAACTGGATAAATCATTCTCGCGTAGAAATTTACCAACTTTGGCCAATTTAATGATGTAATTTTAACGAGAGCCTTAACGGAAACTAGGAAAACTGGCTAGGCCCTTGTTAAGGTTCTATTTCATACAATAGACTTGGCAGAAAGTAGGAAAACTAAATAAACCTTTCTCCACTTTGATCTATTTAAAATAGGCCAATATTAAAAATAGTCTGTAGTTAGGTCCTAGCTAGTTTTCCTAGTTTCTGCCAAGGCCCTTGTTAGAGCCCTATTTTAAATAGGAAAAAGTTTGTCAATTTCTGCCCTGGTTGTTAAAATTCTATATTTCAAATAGGACTAATAACAAACTTGGAAAACTGTCTAGGCCCTTGCTAGAACTTTATTTCGAATGTATGTTCAATTGTCCCAAACTTGGAAAACTAGGTTCTTACTATGGTCTTATTTCTGTCAGAAACTAGGAATACTGGCTAGGCCCTTACTAAGGCCCTGTTGCATATAACTTGGCAGAAAGTAGGAAAACTGGATAAACCTTTTCTAAACTGGATAAACTTTGTCCTATTTAAAAAAGGCCTTTTTTAGGGCCTAGATAGTTTTCCTAGTTCCTTGTTAGGGCCCTATTTTAAAATGGGTCAAAGTGGGTAATAAACTAGATTCCTACCAAAGTCCTATTACAAATAAGGCACAAATAACAATCTTGACAGAAAATAGAACAACTGGCTAGGCCCCTGAAAGCCCCGTTTTGAAAGAAATTGTACTCCCTTGTTTATTATAAAGAAATTTATTTTTTGGATTTGGAAAAAATTATTGAAAAACTAGGCCGTGCATTTAGTGTGGTAAAAATTGTTTTTCGATTTTCTTGTTTTTTTTTCTTTTTATAGTATGGCTTCTTGCATCTTAATTGAATCTTTGCAAAGAGAGAAGGTAAAAGTAACAAGGCTTTATTGAGACCATGATCCTCTCGAAATTTCATGGTCGCTCATTGTCATTGTCACTCTCGTGCTTTTTCTCTCTCTCTCTCTCTCTCTCTCTCCGTCTCTCTACTCGTATAGTGTGTAAGGCCCACAAAAGATATTCCCAATATGTGTCACGGTAATTCCACATCGAGAGACCTTGACTGAATATATACCCCGAGGGCTCATTTTTGAAAAATCAAATATTAGGAATTATTCAAATATTTACCTTTTGGGTGAATTTTTAGCAATATTTCTCTTTAAAATTATAAAGAGTTAGAGATTTAAGAGCGAAATTGGTGGTATTTGAATTATATTTCCTGTTATAGTCGATTACACAATTAGTGGTACAAGTAAAGGTTAAGGCCTTTTCTTTCCCGTATAATTTACTCTGTACAATTACAATATTTTGTTTATAAAATTTTTTTTTTCTTGTGAAGAATTGTCAAGTTGTTGGGTGGTTCTTTTTTCTTCACTTGAGTGATCATGGTATGAAAAAATGTTGGTTCGACGACTCCGTTGTATAGTCATTGAGACGGGAAACCGCGGAAAAGGCGCGAAAGTGGTGTAGACGTGTGGACGGTTACGCGAAGCTGGTTAAAAAAGACTTACACTTTCGTTAGAAAGTTGAGAATCGGCCGTCATCCGTGGCAGTCGACAAACAAGACTCCTTGGCAATCTTGTTTTGTTGGCAATTAACCATAGTCTGACTAAACATTTACTTTTACTACTGTCTCGCCCTTATGGCCCTACATGCATCCACTTTTCACCGAACCTTTTTTTCATTCTACGTTCTTTTTGATAGCAATTTACAATTTTTTTCACTACTTACACTTGAAATACGAATATTAGTTCAAAATAGCTAATATTAATTTAAAATACTCTCTAAATTTGAATTAGTAAAAATTTTAACTAATTTGAATCAGTGACTCACTGTTTGCTTTCGAATTAGTTAAAATTTACTAATAAATTAGTAGAAAATTTTTTTTTTACTATTTATTAGTAAAATTTTCTACTAATTTATTAGTAAATTATAACTAATACAAAAGCAAAAAGTCACTCATTAATTGAAATGATTTAAAATTTTTACTAATTTAAAAGTAACTGAATTTGTTTTTGAATTAGTTAAATTTTATTAATACTAAAAAAATTGTCTACTAATTTATTAGTTTAAAATTTAACTAATTAGAAAGCCAAAAAGCAGTCACAAACATTCAAATTAGTTAATATTTTCACTAATTTAGATTTAGGGAGAATATTTATTTAATAATAGCCATCCACTGCTTGAATCAAATAAATTTTTTTCAGTATTGTGCAGCATTTAAATAATTAACTATATTTAGTTTAAAAATTTTACTTTTTAGTTTCAAAATACTTCGAAGACTGAATTATTCAAAATATTTTTAAGTACTAAAGGGAATTTAGCGATTTAGAATTCGTAATTAACAATTAGATGAATTCTTAATTTTCGTTGGTACTTTAAAATACAATTTCAAGATAACTTGAAAATTTGAAACACACTTTGAATATTTCATAATTTTTGAAATAGTTCTGGATATTTTAAGTCAAATTAAATAAATTACAAACTTTCGAGACAATTTATAATTTAATAAAAATTTATTTAACGCAAACAAGAATATACCTCTATATAGTAAATTTTTTATCGAATAAACAAAAATTTTCCGAGTGAAAAAAATTGCATTTAATTGAACATAAAGTTTGGAAACATATTTAGGTAAAATAATACCTGACAGAAAAACTTTTTTCTTTGCGAGAGTTATTTTTAAAAAAGTGGGTGAAGAAAAATTTAGAAAAAAAAGTAAAAAGTTTTTTTTTTTCCTCAAAGTTTCGTAACTTTCGAAAGAGGGAAAAAAATTCAGAAAAGAATAATTTAGAAAAATCACTGCGGCGAGGAATAGGAAAAATGTATATAATTACGTATAAATTACAGGTCGCACTATACGTTAACTAATTTTGTTTTTTCAATATTATCCATTTCGTTTCAAAATTAAATGCTTATTAAAAATTTCAAAAAAAAACAAATTTTTTCCCTTTCGACGGTAATTTTTTATTTCTATTTTTTTCTTTTATTTTCCACAAAGTGTTAAAATGACTTTCATGGTTTCCGGTTACAAAATTAAAACGCAAATAAACCCAGAAGTTAATAACATAGTGAAACAATAACAGTTTTGCGGAAAAATAACAGAGTTTCGGGTGTGGTAAATTTTTCTAAAGTATATATATATATATATATATATAGTGAATTGGTAAATTTCTTCTTTCTTTTTTTCTTGGTATTGTTTCACTCTGGTAGTTTCCACGTGTGTGGTGTGAATCAGAGGTCAGTCCTGAATCAATAAAGTGCATACAGTGTTGCTATACCTCGGAATAGAAACGCTTCGTTCACTTGTTACGAGGTATCAAACACATCAAACTTCACAGTACAAATACTTTTGTCAATAAAACATTATAAAGTCAACCTCGGATTTCATTTTTCGAAAATTCACTCTAATAATTAATAATGTCAAAAAACTTTATTTTTAATTTAAGACAATTATTTTCTTTTCATTGTTAATTGTGTTTCTTTACTTATTTGAAAGGAGAGAAATTATTTATATTCAATTTGATGTGCGACTGAAAATTGAATTATAATTATTGGGGAGTAAATTAATAATTAATAATATTCAATTATTCAATTAATAATTAATAATATTCAATTATTCAATTAATAATTGATAATATTCAATTATTCAATTAATAATTAATAATATTCAATTCATAATTAATAATATTCAATATTCAATATTTAATAATTCATAAATGACAATTCGGAAATAATGAAGAAGATGAAATAATATTATCTAAGTTGAATTTCGCGAAATGAAAAATATTCCTAATTGCGTTTCCGTGAAACTCAATTTTTTCACTATGCTATTCTATATCGGCTTCGAAAAATTGGATTTGGGAAATTATTTTCCAGTACATTGACATCTAGCTTAAACTGCAAAAAAAAGTTGTATATACAATAATGGACATAGACTCAATGTTTCGTCGCTAGGTTTGCGACAATCTCAATTATTCGCATGAAATCTTGTTTGACTCGACGTATAACGTATCATTCGATTTTTATACCAATCTTTTCGATTGTCACGAACCTACAATTAGATTTTATTTTGCTGAAAAAAATTGTAATGGTACAAAAAGAAAACATCACAAAATGATGTTTTTCAATTCTTGTCAAATGAAAACGAAAATTCGACTCTATTAGGTAATATTTATCAATTACAATTATTAACTTGCAATTTTCAATATTTTAAACAAATTTTATTTTTATTGATGAAAGTTTAATAATTAAGTTGCAATTTTCAATTTTAAACAAATTTTCAACAATATTATTGAAAATCATTTTGTAAAATTATTTGTTTTAAAATTATTAATTGAAAATTTCTTTAAAATTGAAAATTACAAGTTAATAATTATTATACTTTCATCAATAAAAATAATTGTACAAAACGATTTTCAACAATATTATTCAAAATCGGTTTGTAAAATTATTTGTTTTAAAATTATTCATTGAAAATTTGCTTAAAATTAAAAATTGCAAGTTAATAATTACTATACTTTCTTCAATAAAAATAATTTCACAAACGGATATTCAACATTATAATATTTTTCAAAATCGGTTTGTAAAATTATTTTAGTGAAAGTAAATAACGACTCGGGG
>JUFY01032658.1:13939-30091 GCA_001855655.1 Leptopilina clavipes
GGGGGGGGGGGATATTTTCATTATCGTGTTGACGATTGAATTAGTTCATTTTTATATATGTTTATTACACAAAAGCTCTAATGTGATCTTGAAGATAGTCTGATGACATGCTATTTACTGCAGGTTTTTTTCCTTTTTCCCATTTTTTTTCTTTTTTTTTTTTTGTCACGCAACGAATAATTTCCCAGAAACGTAGAAATATTCACTATCGATTATTTTGTTAATATTTTTAGGGATGAAAAATAGTTTCCATTTTAAATATTATATGTTTTTAATTAATAGCAAATATATCAAGAAAATAATTTTATTTAAAAATTTTAATATTTTTTAAATTTAAAATCTAATTTAAAATTTAATTTATTTATTGTGTAAACGGGCTTACAATTAAGAAGTGAATATTTGAACATTTTTTTAAAAATATTTTTCCTTTACATATTCGAAAAATTATCAATTCTTTTTCTTTTCACTGAAAAATTATTTTTCAATTTTTTCCGGAATGTGTGGGGGGAAAAAAATTTATGTTAATTGCAGTAATTTTGAAACAACTCAATCCTTCATCTAATCTAAGAATGTAATCTGCAAAATATACGGTATAAAAAATCCATTAACGTCCATTTCAATGACACAGTTGTATTTTGCAAGTAGGACATTTTAAGAAAAAAAAAATTTTTTCTACAATATGCGGTATAATATTGTGAAAGTTGTGAATATTGTGAGTATTGTGAATATTTGTGAATATTTGTGAATTTTGCACTGGGGAAAAAAATTTTTTTTTTTCTCTTTTTTGTTGTTTTAAATATATAAAGACATTGGAATAATGATATCTCTAAGTAACGATCGTCCCGAAACTGGGTCAGTTATTTAAATATTTTTCTCAGCTCTTCTATTATTTATAAAGAAATCGAATCACCCAGGAAATCTACTTTACAAATTGCATAAAAGGTTCATTATCATTTAATGACTCTTTGAATTTTGATTCCTTTTATGCAATTTTTATTCAATTTTTTTTTTCAATTCTTCAATGTTGAAATAGTTATGGGAGAAAAAATAGAAAATTATTGCAAGATATAAAAATGAGTTAATACCATTTTGGCAGTAAGATATAGTTTTTTTTTTTAAAGAATATATAAATTCCAACTTGCCTGGAATTTAGAAACCACTCGTCAATAAAGATTCTCATAACTTTCAATTGAAATTTGTCACATCTTATAGGAAATAGGTTTTTTGAAACATATATATAAATTGTCTAGTTTATACTTTATAGAGTTGTAAAATTTCCAACATTTTCCACTTTTCCTCCTCTCTCTCTCTCACTCTCTCTCTCGTGTTTTATCGTTTAATTTCCTTTAGAGTCTTTTTCATTGTGACAAAAATGGAATATCATTTTCCCTACATAATTAAAATGAGACAGTTACTCTCTCCTGATATTTGATTTGCAAAATTCAGGAATAAACGTCAGTTGACGCTGTATATATACTAAATTTAAACTCCATAATTTAATCACCGAGAGGAAAATTCATTTTGTTTTTAAAATCGGGATTGGTTAAAATTGCGCTAATAGTTGATGGAAAAATTCGCCCATTAAGTATTATATTATACATAATATATAGGAGACGAAAAAAAAAGAATAAAATTGTAATTTTCTAGATTTAATTTTCGGGAATATTGCAAGATCGATGGATTTTGCAGAGGAAGAAAGTTTATTAGGTATGTGAAGGAAAAATGTGGAAATTTGATTGGAAATTTTACATTTAATAAAAAAATTTTAATTAATTGAATGCTAAACACGATTGAGTAATATATGAATGTTATTTTACAGCCCTAGGAAGTCCATTTTTCCCGAGTGGTCCAGAACTTTGGCATCATCCATTAGCTTATTCAGCAGCTGGTGAATTACCTGGGACATTGCAACATGCGACGCTGGTTCATCCCGCATTACATCCTCAGGTCCCCGTACGTTCCTATCTTTGACTATCTGCAGACAAAGCTCTGGAGCCGCCGACGAGCGCCCCGATGCACGTTAGTGACAAACATGATGGTTATAATCGTACAAATACTACATCAGGCTTCGGAATCTTACTTCGATTTATGTATCATAGGTACACTGCAAAAAGAAAGGAAAAAAAAAATGCTTTTGCCGAAATCGAGCAAATCGACGCGGAATTTTCAAAAACAAAAGCAGAATAATACACGAGACAATTTAGAAAAAAAAATGCTTCGAAATTTACAATCAAAATAAGACAAAAAATTTATTGTTTCATCTATATTATCGAATTTACCAATTTTGATCCACAATTTGGTAATTTAAATTTTTTATTCTTCAAAATGATTTAACAGGCACCGGAATTCATGACGTAAATTCTGAAAAAAAATTCGTGACTTGAGTCTTAATTCAGAAAACAGAATTTCCATTTAATTTAATTCTTATCATTTGGAATATATATTATGTATAATGAATATATGGTTGGAGGTAATGTTCATATTATCCTAATTATCATTTTCAGTGTATAATTAAAATTAGACAGTTACTTTGGTAAAATGCAGAAGTGATTAAATTAGTTACAGATCTTATCCTATTTAATCAAATTATTATTATAAACTTTACTTCATATTTTCTTAGATCGGATTTTTGAATTTAATGAATTTGCATTTAGGAGAACCTACACTGAAAAAAACATATATTTGATTCTCATAATGAATTACTTGAATATTATGAAATACATATTTGTTTCTATTAAATAAATTTTAATTGAGTCAATTCAATGGTATTTCATTCGGATAAATTTTATTTTAGTCAACTGAATAGTATTTGATTCAAGTAAATAGTATTTCACTCTAATAAATTTTATTTGAGTCAATTAAATTGTATTTTATTCAAGTAAATTTTATTTGAGTCAAGTAGATAGTATTTTACTCGAATAAATGTTATTTGAGTCAATTAAATAGTATTTGATTCAAGTATATTTTATTTGAGTCAATAGTATTTCATTGAAATAAATTTTATTTGAGTCAATTAAATAGTATTTGATTCAATTAAATAGTATTTGATTCAATTAAATAGTATTTTATTCAAGTAAATTTTATTTGAGCCAATTAAATAGTATTTTATTCCAGTAAATTTTATTTGAGTCAAATAAATAGTATTTTACTCGAATAAATGTTATTAAGGTCAATTAAATTGTATTTGATTCAAGTAAATAGTATTTCACTCTAATAAATTCTATTTGAGTCAATTAAATTGTAATTTATTCAAGTAAATTTTATTTGAGTCAAGTAAATAGTATTTGATTCAAGTAAATTTTATTAGAGTAATAAGTATTTGATTCAATTAAATAGTATTTTATTCAAATAAATTTTATTTGAGTCAAGTAAATAATATTTCATTCAAGTAAATGGTATTTTATTTAAATAAATTTTTTATGATTCAATTCAATGGTATGGCATATAAATGAAATTTATTTGACTTAATTAAATAGTTTTTTATTGAAATAAATTTTTGATTTGAGTCAATTAAATAGTTTTTAATTCATAAAATTTTATTCTATTCTATTCAATGGTATTAATCTACTCCTAAATGGCATTTATTTTTGACCAATATATCCTAAAATCGTGGAAAAAAATTCTTTTGTCTTCCCTGTCATTTTAGACACTTCATCCTAATTTTCTACTTTAAACTTCTATTTTGTAATTTCTTAATCAAACTTTTGAAAATTCGCAATTTTTTCCATTACTTGTATATTTCTCTCTGATTTGAAACAATCATAAGCGAAATTTTCTGTACATTTCTAAAAAAAAAAGAATAAAATAAATAAAACCACCACGAAAATAATATTTTGTCACGAAAAAAAGACAAATTGGAATATAAATTTTGATTGTAAATTTCGTTTGGATTTACCCAAATAAATTTTGCTCAACGGTTTTTAAATTTTATTTTACAATTTTTAGATAGGTGCGAAAATGGTCAAATTTTCATCGTTAATCGCTTTTAATTCTAAAATCAAAGAATTTTGTTTATTTTTTTTCTCTTTATATAAAATATCAATAAAATTCTCACAATTTCAATTCCGTGGTTTTAAATTACAAAAAAAATTAATAAACAATCGCGATACTTTTAGATTTTACTACAATCAACAATGAAATTAATTAAAAATTTAAACCAAAATTTTGAATACCGAACGTACGTTTTGTATGATTAAAATCAAAGATTTTTTCTTTTTATTTTTGCTATATTAATATACACATAATACACAATTGAATAAAAAAAATTAATCATCAAATTCCCGCCTGAAACTATATTCAGACTGGTTTTTGATCTAATTTTTGTTTTCCAAAGCCTGTACATTCATGTAGATCACACACTCATGATTATTCACCGACTAACGAATGCTATAAACTTTTTTTCCCACAGAAAAAAAATGTAAAATTCAACCGGGACTTTTAGATATCGATAAGATACACGTTTTTACCTTTTTTTTTAAGAAAATCTTTATCCTCCTCCCTTTTCCACAATCGAAAAAGTTAATTAATTACATTTTAATTTGAAAGACAGTCAAGCGGAAACGCGGAATAATCAAACACTTGCCCTATAATTTTCGAATCCGAGATCTTTTGATAGTAAAAAGAAAAAAAGTTAATAAACGCGAGTTTGGAAAAAAATTTAACTGAATGAAAAACGAGACTTTTTTCTCAATAGGAAAATTTTGTTGGAAAAGTGGAGATTATTTACTCAGTTTGAATGAACAGAGTTGATTAATTAATCCTTTTAATTAAAATGTTTTTTTTGGGGTGGAGAATCTAATTAATTTTAAATAGAAGAAGAAGAAGAAGAAGAAGAAGTCTTGATTAAAAAATTTCGATGCTAGATAAAAAAAAAAATTTTCTCTATGAGTGTGTGTGTGTAAATGTTTTCCTGTTTTCTTTTTTTTTTTCATTTTTTGTCAAAACTTGAAATTAATTATCAATGGTATTTGTTCTTTTAGGCGCCTATGTCACTACCGCATCCTACAACGTTGACGTCGATACACGCCTCGTTACCGCACTTTTTACCATCTCCAGCATTGGCGTCACCGGTAGGTTCATCGTCGTCGCAGCCAAGCATCGCCGTTAGTAATGCTCCCTGCTCAACCCTCTTTGTGGCGAACCTAGGTCAATTCGTCTCCGAGCACGAGCTCAAGGAGATCTTCAACAGGTAAGATTCACCGATGCATTTTCCCGACACACTAGATTTAGATTGTTGTCACATCCATATAGTCATTCCCTATTTTCTCTCGCCCAATTTTCTCCTATCTCCAATATCAGAAATCTCTGCGAAATTATTCGCAAAATTCCATCAAATTGAAAAATTATAAAATTTTTTTTTTGTAAATTTATCAAAAGTTGAATTATTTTTTTTTATAGAGGTAGTTTAATTCAACGAAAGAGTCAATGGCAAATTTTCGCAAAGACCAGTTTCCAGAGATTTCTGATTTCAAAGAATTAAAGGATTTTCAACATATGAGTAAAGACTTGAGGAGAATTTAAATTTTTGAAAGGGATTCGATTTAAAAGCCCTCAGGAGCGAGCGATATTCAAATTTAAGACCTTTCTAACTTGAAAAACCTCCTCTAAAAGCGGCCTTTTAAGTGTAATTGAAGCCAGGAACATTTTTCGAATCAACTTGTCTCTATTTGCTATTTATTTTTTATTTTTTTACTCTTCCCTATTCTGCAACGCAAGTCGGATAAAACAAGAAATGAGAAGCGAAAAATTGAAATAAATTTTATATGAGTCAATTAAGTATTATTTGATTTCAAATAAATTTTATGAGTCAATTAAATATTATTTGATTCAAGTAGATTTTATTTGAGTCATTTAAATAGTATTTGATTCAAATGAATTTTATTTGAGTCAATTATATAGTATTTAATTGAAATGAATTTTATTTGAGTCAATTAATTAGTATTTGATTCAATTAAATAGTATTTGATTCAAGTAAAATTTATTTGAGTCAATTCAATAGTATTTAATTAAAATAAATTTTTTGATCCAATTAAATGGTTTTATATTTAAATGAATTTTATTTGAGTCAATTAAATAGTATTCGATTCAAGTAAAAAGTATTGTATTCAAATGAATTTTATTTGAGTCAATTAAATAGTGTTTGATTCAAATAAATAGTATTCCAAGCAGATAAATTGTATCGCAGTCAATTAAATATTATTAGATTTAAATAAATTTCAATTGAGTCAATTCAATAGTATTTCATAGAAATAAATTTTATTTGAGTCAATTAAATAGTATTTGATTCAAGTAAATAGTATTTGATTGAAATAAATTTTATGTGAGTCAATTAAATAGTATTATTTGATAAAACAAGATATAAGAAGCGAAAAAATGTCTGCAATATATTGAAACTCTCACATCTAACTTGATCATTAATAATTTCCCCAGATTTCTCTTGATGTATAATAATTCCTTTATTGCAGAACATAACAAGCCAGAGAGCAAAACTCAATTACAAGTTTCTAATCTAGAAATTTCTGGTGCTTATTGATTTATTGACTTTTGAAATAGTTGCAAATATTGAACTAAAATGATAGCGAACATGAAAATTAACTCTAAAATTCAACTTTGAATTTCATCTCTTTGTTTGTATAAATAAATTTTTTTCATAAACTTAAAAGAAGACATATTTTCCCTATAGTGCGAATAAAAGTTTAAAAATTTTCACCAAAAGTTTAAAAATAATTTGGAAAAATATTGTTCTGAAATGTTGAAGAGAAGCTAGAAAAAATTGTTGTAAGGTGTTTAACTAGATTTTTTTCAAACTGGTTCGAGAAATGTTGAATTCAGAAAGCAAGCATATGATTCTTTTCGCGAAAAAATAACTGCGTGTTCTCTATAGTGTACTTTCCCACGATTATGAGTGCGAGCAAACTATATACGATTATGAATCATGAGCAATGAGCCTTGGTTTCTGTATGAGGCTTTTAATCCTCTGTGTAACATACCGAGTTTTTCAACTTTGCAATTTATCTTAAAAAAAGCCCAATTTTCCGCAGGAAGCAATTTCAACAAGATGTATTCTATACAGAAAAAAACCCTTTCAAACGCTTTAATAGAATTTTTGGTTTATTAACCGAAAGTTCTGTATTAGAAAATACATATAGAAAAATAGTCACAATTTAGGGAATTTTGATTCAGTTTACGGTATAACAAAAAAAAATTGTTTTTAAAAATAAAACGAATTCAGAATGATTCTTTTAGTCAATTAAATAGTATTTTATTCAAATAATAGTATTTCATTCAAATAAATTTTATTTGAGTCAAGTAAATAGTATTTGATTCAAGTAAATTTTATTTGAGTCAAATAAAAATTAAGTCAAATTGAGTAATTTGAGTCAAATTTAATTGACTCAATTAAATAGTATTTGATTCAATTAAATTTTAATTGAGTCAATAGTATTTCATTGAAATTAATTTTATTTGATTCAAATAAATAGTATTTGATTCAATTAAATTTTAATTATGTCAATAGTATTTCATTGAAATAAATATAGAATTTGATTCAAATAAATAGTATTTGATTCAAATAAATTTTATTTAAGTCAATTAAATAGAATTTGATTGAAGTATATTATATATGAGTCAATTAAATAGTATTTGAGTCAAGTAAATAGTATTTCATTCAAATAAATAGTCTTTGATTTAAATAAATAGTAATTGCATCAAGTAAATTTTATTTGAGTAATTTAAACAGTATTTAGTTCAAATAAATTTTATTTCAGTCATTTAAATAGTATTTGATTCAAATGAATTTTATTTATTATTGTATTTGATTCAAGTGAATTTTATTCGAGTCAATTAAACAGTATTTCACTCAAATAAATTTTATTTCAGTCAATTAAATAGTATTTGATTCAAGTAAATAGTATTTAATGTAAATAAATATTATTTGATTCAAATAAATTTTATATTGATTCAATTAAATGGTATTTGCTCTTCAAATACAAAAAATATTTATTTCAGTCGCAGTTGATTTGATGTAAATAAAAATTATTTGTTTGCCAGTACTTTTATTTAATAATAGACAAGTAATCGTTTATTTTAATTAAATTTTCTTTCTCAGTGCAAGATCACAAATTAAAATACAAATTCTATCACTTTTTAAATACAAAAAAAAAGAAATTCAGATTTTATGTTTCAAAGTTTCAATAAATTGAGAATGTTGATTAAAAAAATTGCAAAAATTTTATTTTTGTGATAAAACTTAAAACATAAATTATAATAAAGAAAAAAAAGAAATAAAAAATCGTTGATCAGACTTGTAGACTTTAACTTATTGTTTTGTTTGCAGAAAATACAAAATATTTCCAAAAACTAAAAAAAATTTTGATGCAAATAATGAATTTGTCTATTATCAATAATAAATACTGTCCACCAAATAAATTATATTTAAATATATATATTTAAAAACTAAATTTGAATTTGCATTTTTATTTATACAATTTGAAATCATTTTACTAATGGCGAAAAAAAATACTATAGAGATGATAAAAATAAAAAAAAAGATGGTGAATTAAAGGATTTAAAAATCAATAGGTTTCTCTTTGAAACTTGAGGAGAGTTTGTTTTTCTGCAGGATTTCTAGAGTGAAATTACATCAGCAAGCTGCTCTACCCAGAAAACCGTTATACCGTTATTCGCTTACATATTTCTCAAACTCTGATTTCAAGTAAAACGCATATATACACCGTAGTAGCTTGTAGTCTCTATGGGGAAAGGACTGTTTAGAGTTTAGAATTGAGATTTCAGATAAACTTCCACCTTTATTCGATTTTGCGTTTATCGACAATTCCCAGTAATTTCATATATATAGCACACAAGATTCGCACCTTAAAATAACATATATATATCCTATTATCATTCACTGTAATTATAAGTTCTTACATTTTCATAATTATACATCACAATCTAGAAAGCACTTTAAGAAATAAAAATTTTTTTTTACTTGCAATTTTTAAGAAAACGAATATATTTTGCAATTATTGCAAGCTTTTAGCAACATTGCGGCAACATTGCCGCAATGTTATCATTCAAGGTTAACAATGTTGCACTGCAATGTTGCCGCAATGTTGCTACAAGCTTGAAATGTCCCACCTTCGCAACATTGCACGGCAAGGTTACCGCAACATTACACGATAACATTTCAGCAACATTATTATGCAATATTGCAGTTAGGTTACTTGGCAATGTTGCGTCAATATTGCCGTGTAATGTTACCGCAATATTGCTCTGTAATGTTGCCGCAATGTTCCAGAGTAAAAGTTATTGTTTCTTTTAATTACATTAATAAAGCTATTGCTTAAATTTGATAAAATATTTCAAAAAAAATACTTACAAAGTTTTTTCCAACATTGTACAACATTGCGGTAACCTTGCACAGCAATATTGCTGTGCAACGTTGCTGTAACATTACACAGTAATATTGACGCAACATTGCCAGGTAACATTACTGAAAGGTTATCGTGTAATGTTACGGTAACCTCACCGTGCAATGTTGCGAAGGTGGGACATTTCAAGCTTGTATTAACATTGCGGCAACATTGCAGTGCAACATTGCTAACCTTGCGTGACAAAATTGAGGCAATGTTGCCGCAAGGTTACGTGCTATGTTGGTAACATTGAAAATAATTTTGTACATTCCCAGACAGCAGCCGGCAGCAATATTACGGTAAGCTTGCCATGCAAGGTTGGCAAGTTTGCGGCTAGCTTACCGTAAGGTTAAAATGTCCCAACTATAAGCACATATAATTAATTATGTATTAATTAGGACAATAGTCCTTAGGTGAGGGTTCTCAAAAAAATAAAAGCAGATTAGAGAGAGAAAGGAGGATATTAATGTATATGAATCCAGATGTTTCTAAGTAGATTATTATCGATCGAAAAACTTGGGGGACTTGGAAACAGGATATTAATTTAAACGTGTACTGCATTGGTTCAATGAACTCGAAATATCAGAATCTGTCGTATATTTTTGCAGGTGAATGCAACCGTGCAATAAAAGGAGGAATACATACACATATTATCATCATTTACATAAAAACGACTAAACTTTATTTTCTGTGTCTCCCTTTTTTTTTTTTACTGTCAATCGTCCGTACTTTTTATCTATTCTGCCCTTTTCCGGCATGCGTTTTTCTCTCTTTTATCTCGAAGCTTTTCGCGTAGGTACTTGCTTCTTTTGTCTCGTCAAATGCGTTTCAGTCACGCACAAGAATCATGGAAATGATTTTTCCTGGGTTTTATCCTGACAACATTTATTTGAAAACTCGAGAGCTAGAGATAATGGGGAATTAACTTTTTATATTAAAAACAGAATGGCACTTGGAAAATTTTGATTTTTCAAATTTTATGGATATTAACGAAATTCAAACAAGTTCTATCCATTTTTTAATTATGTTGTATTAAAAGCAAGGGAATCGAAAAGTAATTAGGTTCAATAAAAGAATAAAATTACGGAGAAAATTTTATTTGAGTTATGGTTTTCTCTTACCACCCACAGAGGTATAATTGAACCTCCCAATTCTATAACTCGATTTGCGCTCGGACGCACGCGCTAATACCAGTCGGGTAGCAGTGAGCGCCTCTGGGCCACTCACTGCTACCCGACTGGTATTAGCGCGTGCGTCCGAGCGCAAATCGAGTTATAGAATTGGGAGGTTCAATTATTGTATGTCTCCAAATTTTTTTCCCGTACGATTTTCACGCAAAACATTATGCTTTTCACCAATGAAGGATATGAAGTTTTTTCGCGAATTAATGAATTTAAGATTTTAAGGGAATTAATTCACGATGAAATTGAGATGAATAAGCAACTTAGCTAGACGACTTGCTGTTAGCGACTGCAACCGTGAATTTGATAATGGAAATGCGTCACAGTGGTGGTTGTAAAACCAGGCTTCGTGAAAAAAACAGACGAGAGTGCAGGAAAAAAAGAAGCGAGAAAAGTAAAGGAGAAAAAAAAATGAATTAGGGAGGAATGACAGAGAAAAAGGATGCAGAGTGCTATATGAGAGGGTTCAAAGAGTTTTCTGCCTCTCGCCCTCGCCTCGTTGCAGTCTAACATTTTCCACCCTTTTTTTTTCGTCAGAAAACACGTAATGTCATATATGCCACATGCGGAAAAATATCCGAAAAGTAAAGATCCTTCTACAAATCAAAAAGGAAGATGTCTCGTTTAGGGAAAACCTAAATTTCATTCAGCAAATATTTCACGCATGTAAAAGAAAATTGAGGAAAAAGAATTTTTACACAATTTCTAATTTTCTAGTCTGAAAGAAAATTCGGAAATGTGTCTTTTTTTTTATTGAATGCTTCTCGTTTCTAGAAACGCGACGTTAAATTAATTTCTTCCTGTTGGAGTTTTGACGTGAGGATGTGAAACCAATAATTTTACGTAGAGGAACGTATTCAAGTGTCGAGCGAGGACATGAATGCGCTGATGCACTAACATCAGCCTTATCCATTAATCTTCTGGTCACGTACTTGACGATTCGCACACGTATATCTCTTCTTGTAAAAGGAACTCTTGCTTTTCATGTGGTTACTAGTGTCATTGTTAAGCTGAAGAATTGGCTTACAAATTCGCCGATTCATAAAAATTCACGACTCATTCCCATTTAGAAAATAATTAAATATATACACAATTTTATAAAAGGTGCCACATTTTTAGAATTTTCGATCCTATTGGTTCTCGCGGTCTCTTTTTATTTTATTTATTCTCAATCCATCTTCATCAGATTATTCTGTCATTGAAAGAAGTCTCATCCTATTTTCGATTTTCAACCATTTGGAAGCAACAAATAGCAATACGATTTGAAATGTATGTTTGACTACAATATTGTGTCAATATTGCATGGCAATATTGCCAATATTGCCTGGTAATGTTAAGGCAATATTGCCTCAACATTGATTATGTCCGCCTTGTGGAAATATTGCCAAGCAATATTGACGCAACATTTCCAGGCAATATTGATGCAATATTGCGAGGAAATATTCAGGTAACATTGCCTCGTCATATTAAAAAATATTGTAACAATAATTATTATAATAATATATATTACATTAATATATGATATTGTAATAATATTAAAATAATTATTATAATATTTTTTAATATTGCACAGCAATGTTGCCTCAATGTTGCCTAGCAATACTGCATCAATATTTCCTAGAAATGTTGCGTCAACATTTTCCTGCAATATTGCCACAAGGCGGACATAATCAATGTAGAAGCAATATTGCCTTAACATTGCCGGGAAATATTGGCAATATTGACACAATATTGTACTCAAATGTTGTGCTATTTGGGAATGTTCTTTGATCTGGACCCTCAATTGTATTCTGAATTTTGATTTTATTGCAATGTGTAATTTTTCACTTAAGGGCATGTCAAAGTCGTATCAATTTTTCCATTGTAGCTCCATGTAAAAATCGCAACGACTTTGACATGTATGATTTTACATTAAAGTGTAATTGTCTGGTTACATCACATTATAGAAATTATAAATAAGAATTAAAAACAACTGAAAAATGAAAAATAGAATAAATATCAAAAAATTTAAGGGTAATATAATTATAATGATCTCCTACCACTGAAATGTAGAATTAACCATCAGCGTAGAAATATATTTGGAATACGAAAATTTCGAATCGAAGAAAAAGGGGGCACCAGGTGGATTGGGATCTATTATCAAATGATGATCAGAGCAATGCTTTAACCCCACGTAGCGGTTCAGCATTCGCGACGGAACTGAATTTTAACGTCGACATATCCTTTATACTGCGCGGTTAGATGCAAGAGTTCGCGCTACCTGACCCCCTGTCGTCTTGTTCGAAATCACCCACGTGTTGACGGCTCCACGAATATATGCGCACATTTACGTGTACCGAGTATCTTATAGAAATGTATAGGATATCCTTGCGCAAGAGGAACATGCAAATGCAGTCGAGAGACTTGGCACTGAATGCATCGTCGATACGTGAACCTCGGCTAAAATATTTTTTCCATTCCCTTTCTTTATTTCTCCAATCCCTTGACATATACAGTGAGAAGGGGGAGGGGGGGGGGTTAGTATTATCGATGAAAGAATATCTCATATACTTGTTATTGCACTCTTCATAAAAACGCGAAACGGTTATAATTATAATATATTATATAAAGTAAAAAAAATATAGTATATAAAGTAAAATAAATATATTGTATAAAGTAAAATAAATATATTATATAGAGTAAAATAAATATATTATATAAAGTAAAATAAAAATTAATTACTATTACTTTAAACAAACGGAGATTAAAATTTTAATCATAATTGTAACAAATTTAGTTACGGCCCTGGCGTGCGATCGATACTATTATGTTCAAAGCGCACGCGCCGCCCCACCAGCGACCGAATAGAGAAGCTCCGCCCTTAGTCCCACGTATAAAAGGCAAGCGCGCAGCAGAATCAACGGATTCTCACAGAGCGATCTCTCCGCAAGGAACTACTGGAAGAGGTTTTATTTATTTTTATTGGAAATTTTATTTATTTATTTATTTTTTATTGCCGATTGATCATTATACATTTTTTTGTCTAAAGAACAGAAAAGTTGGTAACGTTTTGTATTTTTTTTAATCTGGTAAATTTTACCTACGCATTTTGATCTTTATTTTAAATATGGAAACATGACTCAGTATCGGTATATTTTTAAAAACCTCAAATCTGGTTTGTTAAGTTTCTGAAATCAGTGGAAGTTACGGGGAAAAAGAAGAAACGAGTTGAAAGCAAGAGAAGCGGATCCTGCTTTTCCTAAAACTGTTTTTAGTTTCTTTTTCCAAGTTGTAAGCTATCTTCGAGGTCGGTAATCCCTCAAGCATCTTCAAAGATATTCAGAAATATAGAAAAACCAAAAAATCGCAAATAACGCTAAATTGGAACATATTTGCAATTTCAAATTAAATTTTCCAATATTTTTAATTTAAATAAATCAATTAAATTCATTTTTAATTTTATTGCCGAAGACAGCATTATTAATTGAATTAATTTTAATAAATCAATTAAATTAATTTTTAATTTTATTGCCGAAGACAGCATTATTAATGAAAATAAAATATTTCCCAAGTATGGATAAAACTTGAGGAATAAATTTTAAAAGCATATTAAGGAAATGCAATTTTTTTTTCCTGAAAATCAGGTTAAATATTATCTTTCGTTTTTACTGGTGTAAGGGGACACAATGAGGCAAATGTGAGGATTCGTTGCACACGTATATTATAAGAGACTCCGTTCGGTCTTTAACCCCAGAATAGCGAGTGGAGAACAGTGGTACTCAAATTTTGTTTTAAAAAAAAATTTTTTATTGTTAATACCTTTCATATTGCACTAAAAATAATATTCACCTTGAAGAAAAATGTGAATTTTCTACGCGAATAATTTCATTTCCAGACAGTTGAATCGTCAACAATAAAAATTTTCTATCGTGGTAAGATATAAACCGCATTTTTATATTCGACGATTTAATTACTCTTTTTTTTATGAGAAACTGTATTGCATCTTAAATAATGGTTACCGATATTTTACTGTTTATGCTTGAAAAATTCTTCTTAAATTTTTTCTATATACAATTAACTAACCTATTTATTTTTCATTTGTTTATTAAAAAATGATTAGAAATTAAACTTTATTATTACTTTTTTTCAAACACTTTTTTTAGAGAGCTTAACGATCTTTAGAATAAGAAATGTTTATACATTGAATAATTTAAAGGAGCGAAAAGCTACAATCGTGAAGTCTGTAACCCTTTGATCGTTTGTTATTTCTTCCTTCTTTTTTTTTCTTTTAACTTTCTCAAGTTAAAAATATTACTGCGTGAACTCGACCGTGAGGTTTCAGTACAATGACATTACTACACCTAATGGCTGCGTTAAAAAACGTCCAGCAAATAATCAACACGTGCCGAAATTAAGTCTCACTAATGCAATCAATTTGTACATACGTTTTAAATGTGCAAAATTTATCATTTCTTAATTAAATTTTAAATTCCCTCTCAAATTCAAACAAAAGGGAAATAATTTTCTATTTTCCAAAAACAAAAATTTTCCAAAAACTGGTTTAGACAAATTTAAAAATAAGAAAATTTTAAAAATGAATAATAAGCTTTTTCGCTTCCTCGTAGGGAAGATTTATACACTGAAAAAAAAATTTATTTGGTTCAAATAATGAATTACTTGTCTATTATCAAACAAAAATATTTACTTGAACCAAATAATTTTTATTTAAATCAAATAAACTGTAATTGAATCAATAATTTCTGTATTTGAGTCAAATACCATTTAATTGACTCAAATAAAATTTATTTGATACAAATAAATATTTATTTGATAATAGACAAGTAAACGGTTATTTGAATCAAATAAATTTTTTTTTCAGTGTATTTTCAATAATCATATGATAATTAATAAGATTTAGTTTATTTATTTCAATTTGATTTATTTCAATTTGAATTATTTGATCCAAATAAATGTTTCATTTTCTCAATTTATTGATCTTAAAAAAGTTGGTGACAAAAGCAAAATATGTCAATTTCAATAAAAGTCAAAGTCTGTTTCAATTTAAATTGAAAGTCAACGTTATATTTACTGTTTAGATTTAGCAGATCAAGGGTTAAGTCGCTGAAATCTCTCAACAAAGTGACTCTATTTCAGATGCACATTTTCTCTCGAGCAGTGTCTCCAAGAAAGTGAATCGCGCGAGGAGAACAAATTTGTCGCAATTGCATCTCTCGTCGTGAAGCACTTTATAGAGCGATTCGAAAGCCCACAGTAAGACTCCTTTTGCATTACAGTCGACACGTCGACATTCATCTGGGCCACGGCTCCTCGGGGAAATCTTATTCCTCTGAATTCACCGCTTTCCCGAAAAGACTTCGCCCTCCGCGAACTCTCTCTCTCTCACGAGGTGTAACGGCTTAACTTCCACCGTTCCATAAACTCGATAAATTTCATGGGTTTTGGTATCTCGACCCCAAATCTTATCTACAGGGTGGTCACAATAAAATTCCGTTAATTGCCTTTAATAATATGAAAATGTTCTCTTAACTTTCCATTTTAAAAATCACCCCCCCCCCCAA
>JUFY01032659.1:7215-37215 GCA_001855655.1 Leptopilina clavipes
CGAGATACCTTAAGATTATTTGTGGTGGGGTACGACCCAGATATCTTTCGAAGGCTCTACACTACCTTCTACCAAACTCCCCAGGTTTTACCTTCGTGTTGGTACTAACTACCTATCGGAAGCGAACACCAGTTCGTCGACTGTCGTTGTAGCGTATAGACTAACCGTTTGCTCGTGTCTATTCAAAACAGGATTACTAATAGTGCTTTGAGTTTTAAGACTAATGGTGAATTAAGTGGACATTATCTGTTATTTAAAAATAAAACACACGTGCTCAGCTCGATAGTAATTTGAAATTTAGACACAAAATTTCATTTTTGTTGATACATTTTATTCATTTTACACTTTGAATTTTTTTTCCATTTTTACATTATCATTTCATATAAGAAATTAATGATCTTTAATCGATATTTCCATTTCTTTAATATTTGAAAAATCTTTTCTATGGAATTCAACATTTAATTTTAATTATTAGATTTGAAAATTCGCATATTTTTCCTAATTTATTTATTTGTTTTGATGAAATTTTTCTCGAATTTATTTTCAAATTATGACTTGTATTTTTTTTCTAATTTATTTTAAATCTATCGATTGTCTTCTTGGAAAATAATTCTTGAGAATTTAATTTTGTTAATTAGTGTAGGTTTCATTTTTAAATTTCAAAGAAAAAATTAATTTACATCTTGAAATAATTGAAAAAAGACTTTCGATTGAATGAATTTTATTTGATTCGAGTATTATTGTATTTTTTCATCAGTGTAAATATTTTATCTAGATATATAATTTTTTTACTTTTAAAAGAGTATGACGAAACTGCTATTGAATATTATTGTTATAGTTTTTATGATTTTTCAATTTTCTTTTTACGTGAACGTTTGTCACGTTCATTTGCTTTATTTTTATTCCATGTCAGGTTTAATCAATTTTTCTAGAAATGGAATATTGTTTTTGAAATTTAATTCTTATTCTTATTCTAAACTTTCTACTACAGAATTCTGTTAATACAAAATTTATTGCCCAATTATTATTTTCTCTGGAGAATTTTTTTTCCGATTATTGTGAAAAAAAAAATTGTTTAGGTGTTTTTAACAGAAAGGAAAAATTAACTAAAATTCATCAAATTAGGAAAAAAAATATACAAAATTTCAAATTTTGTATTTTTTTATTAAAGCGTTGAAAAATAGGGGAAAAAAACAGTGAGATTATGATCTGAAGGCTTCTGTGTGTATAACAAAAATCCTCGGCACTTGCTTGCGGAATGTACAGAGGAGAATTTTTTTTTTCACTCAGGAAGAGATTAAGGGAATGTGATTCTCTCCTTTCAATTGCGTAAGAAATTGCGTACCTCTGTCCTAGCCTCGAGAATTGCACGATTACTTGATCGGATTGACTTTCATATAGTCACGGTGTAAGAGATAGTGTCATTCTGGAATCTGACTCTATGTACAAACTCGAGAAGCTGTTATATTAAAATGGAATATTGAATGAATTTCGAAAGGATTAAATTCCAGTATAGATTCTCATCCAATAAATCTTTGGGTGAATTAGTTCTAATTGGAATATTTATTTATGTTCTGTTCTTTCGAACTCTACATTTAATTCTTGTATTTTCTAACTGTATTTTTTATATTTTAAAAAGCTTTTCTCGATTCTTTATTTAGTTTTTGATGCTTTTGTTAATTGGGATTTAATTCTATAACATTTTGGAAATTTATGTCAATTTCTTTCATTTTACGGTTGAAATTTTGAGATTCACCGTTACAAGAAAAATATTAAAATTCGTAATTGTGTGAGATTTTTATCTCTTTTCATCAATTATTTTTTCTTTGTTTTGTCTCTTAATGACGATGAAAAAAAAAGAAACGACACTTAACAGCAAAACGGCTTTACATAAGTTCTCCCGTTTTGGATCTCGACAAACACGCAACTTCGTCACTGTAGAAAAGAAACCTAAAATACAAAAACAATTATCGAGACTTCAAATGTTTCGCAGGTCGTTTTCTTTTTATTTTCCTTGCATTTCTCAATGTTCGCCTTTTTCGAAAATTTCTTCTAAAAACCGAAAATTACTTTCGAAAAATTTCGGTAATTGTGTAAATAAAAAATGTTTCATTTTTCCGATTTTTCAAATTTGTATTTAGAATTTTAATAACGAATTCGATTTTATGGAAATTTTTGATAATTCATCATATATATATATTTTTTTTGCAGCGTGACAGATTTGCGATTTCGGGGTGTAAACGATTTCCTGGTGTGTAAATTTATATGGTCGTTGTTGTGCGTTCCAAGGCGAGCTTTCCCGTTCGGTGGCGCAAAAGAGTTTGTTAGCACGAGATCATTATAATTAAAAGTGCATATTGTTCGCGGTACCGGATCTCACGAGAGAGTCCCTCTCCCGATTTCTCACGGCGTGACGAAGAGGCGCAGGAAGAAGAAACGGAGAAAACGATGAGGATTAAAAAAAAGGGATAAATGATGAAGAGATTAGGAAGGGATTTTCCTTCCGCGTGAGTTGTCAAGTTTAAGATCCAGTTTGACTCGATTTCGCCATTTCAGGCAAATATGTGAAA
This sequence comes from Leptopilina clavipes, assembly GCA_001855655.1. NCBI lineage: Eukaryota > Metazoa > Arthropoda > Insecta > Hymenoptera > Figitidae > Leptopilina > Leptopilina clavipes. The sequence continues at coordinate 9,786 of JUFY01032659.1, forward strand.
CGTGTAAATATCTTTAACTCGAAGGCTATATCCTTTTTTAGCTCACGATGATGATTCTTAACAACTGTTACATATGTATCTTTCATTTGGCAAAGACATTATCGTTGTCATTCTATTTTTTTCCCAAGAGAGAAAAAAGAATCTCCGTTTTATCCAAATATAAATATTTTTTTGAGAGTCAATTATATAAGTTGGGGGATTTTGTTTTTATCTTCTTCTTCTTCTCACGGAGAAGAATTATTTGAGATTTCGTGGAGAAATTCTGTGAAATAAAAAAAATTGCTCTGTTCCGGTATAACTAAGTACGCATCGAAGCTTAAAATCGAAAAATCATAACTGGACGTGTGAATTGGGTTTCGGTTGTAAATTAGCTAACTGATTTCTTAAGAGCGTTGGTTAACGGGTTCCAATTGAAATTTTTGATTCAACATTTTTTTCATTGGACTGTTCGAACGTGATTCTGGGACAAATCGACTTTAATAAATGCATCGTCACTCGATTCACGCGTTTTATATAGTATACTACCATTTCTTGCGAGGTCACGTGAATTCTTTTGCTCATAGTCTTTTATATACCAACATGAGAGAATACAGAGTCATTCGAGACAAATTAATATCTATCCACCATTCTCTTCCGGTGGATGTTCCGAAAGTACGATTTCTAATTTCTCTTGTAAAACACTGTTTTCTTTCCTTTTAATTTTCTCATAATATACATTCCCTTATGAATTAGCATCGAAAAAAATTTTCCCTTCATTTTCTTTTAATTCTTTTTTTCACTGAGCTTAACACGTGTGTTGGGACAAATTTAATCAGTTAATAAAATTGTTACAGTGAATGATAATGAACATTTTCAGCGTATTACAAAGTGAAGTGATCGGAAAACATTGAAAATGGAACGTGAAGTATCTGACAATGAAGGATTTTTTTCCCGAAGATTTACCCAAAGTTGGGCTGAAATGCCAACAACTTTGGGCCGAGGTCAGAAGCCCAGACCGGAAATTCTCAGTCAATTTACCGACTTTTCTGAATCCTCGGAAAATGAATTACGAAAAGTTGAAACAAAACCGACGAACGTTCAACGAATTTTAAAACGATCGGAATTTTTGCGAAAACTTGAAATGAATGAAATTCGTAAAAATGAACTAAATCATCACCATCATCATCATCATCACCATCATCATGAGAAAAATGATCGTCGTAAATCAACACCCGAACAATTCTTTCGATCGCCAAATGATTCCAAGAATCATTACTACGACAAGGAAAAACTGGGTCAACAGAGACGAAGTCATTTCCCGAAATTTGATTACAAAAACTTTTCCGATGACGAGCGAAAAACAAATTCGCCAGACAGTCTTTTGGTGAAATCATCTGAATCGGAATCAAGTAATAGCGATGAATATGGCCACACTGACGATTCGGGAGCATTTTTGGAAAAAGTCTCAAATTTCGAACGTGGCTCGAGATTGAAGAAATATAAAAATCGAATTCTATGCGAACAGGGATTGCACAGTAATGGATTCATTAAATTTTTTGCTAAAGACGAATGGAAATTAAAAGCAGGCCTCGATGAGAAGGCAACCATGGAAATGAATAAACTCGATGTAAATAAGAATATTCGAAAAAATTCCAAGACTGATATGGCAAATATGAGAATTTTCACTGGTGGCACTGATGATTCAACAACAAAATCGAAGGACGGTAAAAAAGATTATTTGTCACAAAAATACGAATACGAAAATATACCGAGAATCGATATTTCGAAATTGGATCAGAAGACGAATAATTTCAAGGATTTTGATGATCGTAGTCAACCGACAATTGAACAGCTTCGAATCGAGCAAGGCTGCCAGCTGAGAAATACCAAAAATTCTGTTATTTCACAACAGGGTAACAGATCATGGAATAATAATGTGAAAGGTGTGCCTTGATTTATATCTAATTCGGTCAGCTTGATACTTACAAGTGTAATTTATGCTCAGTAATGTCGATTTTTCTCAGTATAGATCTTGAATTTTCTCGCAGCAAGACATTGAGGTCTTAATTTAGAGACATGAAGGTAGTTAACGATAGTTCATGGCAAAATTTACAAGTTTCTTCATATGTTAGAATTTTTTCTTCTTTTCAAATTTTCCAATATTAATTGAAAATTTCTTACGGCAACAATATTTATATTAATTTTTAGAGCATACATACAAAATGGAATTTTTTTTATATATAATTGAGAATTTATTTACAAATTTTTTTATATGTATTTTCAGACAATTCTCTAATTAATGATTAGTTGGAATTTTTTTTTCTTATTGATTTTGTCAGTGAGCAAGTTAACTACTTTAAATTCCACACATTTCGAATTTTCCAATTAAAAAAGTTTTCTAGAAAGTCCTTTACGTAAGAGGAGAATTATAAAATCTTATTTACGTGTATCAAGCAGTCATTAAAAAAGTCATTATTATTATGGTGATCCGGAAATACCTTCTCGAATTGGAAAATTATAGTTATTTTACGTTTTATAAACATTTTTTTTCTGTAATTCCTTCTGAATCTGATTGTTTGCAATTTCTTTTTTTTTAATTTCACATATGTTATTTTCTATTTGGAAAATTCATTTATTCTTCTAGATTAACAAACATTAAGTAAGAAAAAATTAATTCATAAATTTATTAAATTTGATTAAAATATTAATTTAGAAAATAAATAATTTTACAAAAGTTAAAATATTAGAAATTGGAAAATTCTAAATTGCACTTTACAAGCTGATTGGATTTTGAATATCTCGTGGAACTTTTCAGTCTTTCTCTCTCTCTCTCTTCTTTTTTATTTAATGAATTTGAAACGATCGCAGATCACGTTAATGGGGATTCTTCGGATCGGTCGCGACAACCATCGATTGGAGAATTACGACTCGAAGGTCTCATTCAAGATTTATACAACAGCGATCAGATGTCGGCGAAATCCAATTCGGAACGAAAATTGGGTAAAATGGAAACAATTACTGAAGAACACGATGGTAGTAAGCTGAGCGTTCGTGAGATTCTTAAACGCTTTGAAGATTTAAGAACGAGAAACGACTCGCACAATGGAGATAAATCCGGAGATCAAACACTCATGTCGATTCAGGAAACCTTGGACAAACTTGACGAGAAGGTCAAGAATTATCAGGTCGAGACTTTTTTTTATCAGATTCACGTACATATTTTATAGTTTAATCGATCGATCGTACAATGGCGAGGCCTTCGATTTCTCTTTTCAGTTTTCGTATATAATGTACATGCTGGGGAAAAAAATTGACTGATTCGTCAAGATGCATTTAATTTTTTTTTTGCGTTTCTGATTCTTATCTTTATACATCGAGAAAAAAGTTTCTTTCGATTCAAGCAATTTGTGCTTTGTCTTACAAATTAATGGAAAAAAATTCGATTTTTTTCTCTTTATCATTATTTCTAAATTTTTTTTCTCGATTGTTACCTATTGTAGTTCTCCTTTTCCAATAATGATGCTTTGTATTCTTTATTTTTTTCCGTATTCAAAACGAAATGATCCAATTTGCATTTTTGAACAATCGTATATTTTTCTGGAATGATTGTGTATAGTGCAATAATTTTTTTTTATAATGTGTCTCTATGATGATAAAATGAAGAGATATTTTTTGTTTGAATATTTTCTTTCAAATCGAAACGATTGAAGAAATTTTCTATTGGCGGTTGTATTTGGAGATGGGGTTTAAAAAATATTTTCTCTATTAAAATTTATAGATATAAGTTTTTCAAAAATTTAGCATAAATTTATGAAGTGTGAAAGGAATGTAAATGAAAGAAGACGGTCGACACCCTGTGAGATCGATGAGTTTCCTTTTATTTTTGCTCCTTTTAATGCTCCCGTTATGTACAAAAAGGGAAAAATTCTCGTGTCTTCTCTTTTTGTACACCACACCCTGGTAAGCGAATCTATAGAATTCTGTTAGTAATTTCCACTCTGAGCTTCTTACTCCAAAGTGGCAATTATAATATAATTACGTAAAATGTGTACCACATATAAAGTAAGAAAGTCGATACAGAAAGGAATAATTTTCTCCCGTTTAATATGTACTGATCTTTCGAACCTGAAACTTTCGTACAAAATTAAAAAAAATTTTCTTCGATTTCCTTTTAGGAAAAATTAAAATTTTTCGTTTTTAAGGATATATTAAAATTCGAAAAACAATATTTATTCTTAGTTTATAATTTTATATTGTTTGGTTCACTGAAAAAGTCTATAATAATTTTTATTTTCCATGAGATCTTTGAGGCATGAATAATGAGTATTCATTAGGCTTCAATCAATTTTCTATGACCAATCAAGTTTATACTTAATTTTTAATAAACTCGCATGGAGAATTCCTCGTGTCTCTTGATTAATCTCGACACACACACACAGAATGTGTTGCAAGTCAAATTAGATATATTTTGCAGTATAAATCATTTGCGGAAAATTTGCGTCATGTAAATTTAGAAAATTATGTACATATTACATTCGCCGACAATAATAATAATAATTTAGTTGTAATGAGGCAAACGTTTATTATTTGTTAATTTGGCGCGTTTATTTTGACGCAATAAAATTTACTTGCATTCATCAGCATATTGAAATCCTCTTGGTCTTAGCTCTCTCATATATACATTCTCTTCAAGTGAACTTCTCTGCTTACTCAACTTTCATTCGTGTGCATATATTGAAATAATAATCAAGATTTCGGTATAATATATATATTGCTGACTTTACAGGGAAATTATATATGTGACTATTTTTATTATCATTACTTCACATATAATTAAGTATATCTCGGAATAGTGAAAGTTACTGCGACATTTAAACTTGAAGTTCAAGTAGTTCAATTAATTAGCTTCGGTATATTTTTAAAATTGGAAAAAAATTTGTTTCCCTAAATATCAAGCGTTTGACTTCTTTTCTCTTTCATTACCAGTTTTCTTTCCCAGCTTCTTTTTTTCTGATATTTTTATAATAATTACAGTCTAAAAAATTCTTGATAAATTTAAATTCTAATTATAGGAAATTAATATTATATTTATTTACAATTTTTAATTATCATGTTCTAATTAGCCGATGTTTCAATTAAAATTAGTTAATGATGATTAATTGAATTTTATACTTTTTCAGTCTTCTTCTTCTTCATCATCATCAACATCGTTAGCTTCATGATGTGGTCAATACGCGAATCTTTATAATAACTTTGTAGGTGATGGAAAAAAAATGTGCGCGAGAATAAAAATCAGTACAGCATGACGATAATCATTAGAACCGGGAACTACTGGTGTAACTTGGATTTTATAATATTTTCCCGTAAAGTTATTTATAACTGGTCATGAATATTTTCTTCCCGGACAGGAAAAATGATCTTAAGGCGTTTTGCACATTGCGATGAGATAAAAGAAGCGTAATCCCAAATGGTTTTTTTAACGTTCTCTTTAATCATCACGAGTAACTGTATATTCAAAGCGTCTTTACGACGAATCTGGATGCATTAATGACTATGTAGGTCAGGGTCGACATCTCTTGCATTCTACTCACTACTTTTAGAAAATTAGCCAGGAATTTATTCTGTTAGTGTAATGATTATTTTCCTTGCTATCACTACATTTTCATCAACTGAAAATTATATGTATCTCTAGACTGGTTTCAAATGACAAGTGAATATTTCTTTAAGGCTTTGCTTTGGAAAAATATTTTCCAAAACAGTTTTCAAATTCCTTTCATTTTCTGTTGATTATAAAACTAATCGGTTAGGGTAATTAGGTAACGTGACTATTACTAAATGCTCCATATGAGACGAGAAACGCGGAATTGAAGATTATATAGCCATGTTAAGATCAACGCATTCCTTGCGATGGAACAAGTCAGAAATGGATGCTGGCATGCGAGGTTTAAGTACCGGTATTCGATCGCGTGGAGGAACAAGTTCTTCGTGTTTAAGAGATCAATCGGAATCCATTTAGACGAATTTGAGAAAAATAGCGAATAACAAAATCTTTAATGTTGTTATACTTTCAGAATTTGAAGAAATTTTTTAACGTTCCAAAAAATTGCGGTCCGTTACGATCAATCATAATTTCATTTTTTAATTTTAATTTTTCCTTTTTTCAGGTCGAACATAAACCATTGCACAAGCCAATTCATCACGAGAATCATGTCTCGCAGATCACCAAGTCGATTCAATCGCAAGCGAATCACGTATCATCTCACATGGTACACAACCAATCGCACAACCAATCCAATTTCAATCACGTAAATGATCATGAAGGACACACGTCTTCGTCGAGGGTCTCGAATCATGTGTCAACTGGAAACCAGATCAACAACGTTCATCATCAAAAGAATCAAATGAACAAAAACACTGAGAATCAAGAGTGGCGGCATCAAGAAGAGACTGGTCGATCGCAGGAAGAAAGTATATACGAGAGTGGACCAGTTGTCAATGATGGAAAGCATTCGCTGTTACAATACGCAATGCTCAATTTCCGACAAAGCACCGAAAAGTGAGTATGGTATTTTTTTTTTTTATTCGACGATTTATATTTTCAATTTAAAATTTAAATCAGTGAAATTTTCAATTTGAAAAAGACTTTTAATTGCTTTGTTTAACTTTAGCTTGAATTATTCAATAAAAAAATCAAGACATCTTCACGAAACGATGGGAAATTTAGTAAATTAGCTATTTACATGCACGGTGACTAGAAAATTGAGAATATCATTTGAAGTGCAAGAACAATGGAGATTTTACGATGAAATAAAGTGCGTCAAGATTTGACTGCATGCGATGATATCTGAGAATCGTGAATGTTATGCTTTCTCAACACGACTTTTATATAATACTCATTCCGCATTGACGTTCAATTAAAAATAATCAGAAATAATCCCAAATTTATTCAAACAGTTATGGAGAAAATCCAACGTATATTTTATTTATTTTACTCAAAAGAAAAAAAAATACGAAAATTCGCCTGCAAATTTTTCCTAAGGGGATATTAGATATTGAATTGTTTTAATATTCCTTGAAGCGAAAACTCAATTTGCGAAGAACAATCGACTATTAAAATAGTATATGCGGGGGTTTTTCAGGAGAAAGGGAATTGCCATTTTCCGACTTTCTTTAATTAGCATAAGATATGCTTTTTATGTAACACACTCATCCACTTTTCTTGGGAAGTGCGACCGTGAAACAAACGAGAAACTCAAAGTGTAACAAATTTTATGGGCAATATATTCAACAGACGAATAAACCACAAATATATATATATACCTATATATACCTTGTTCCCTGAGGCGAGGTTTTTAATTAACAATCCATCGTTAACATCGAAATCAGGTTTTTTCTTTTCATCTCAAAAGCCGAGTGAAATCTAAACGAATAAGGAAATGCAGATAGTGTGGTCGACTACTGATTTGTATTCGTTATCAGAGAGCACTTTTTTTCTCTATGACGACTCTGGAATGTAAACACTTTCCAACGAAAGTTACATTTCACGAGGAATTATATACATATGTTTACAAGACTCAATACGGATAATTATAAAACGAGTATTGGCGAAAGAGTTGAAATTCGTGTTTTTATGCAGTGAAATCGTAATTTTTATTCATGTAATTTTTTTCTACGATAATTCATATGGTAAAATAGTTTCTAGAAAATAGAAAAAAAGCAAATAAAATGAAATTATACATACGACTGATGGTAGATAACATATATTCGTTTACAAAAGAATTTTGTATGACTTCGTGATGATAGATTATATAGGAATTTGTGTGTCACAAAACATATATACATATATGAATTGTAAAATAACTTTCTTATTATATTTACTTCACCTGATTATTAAAATATCTCGAGAAAACCTAGTTTACTGACATTTTCAGGTGGTTGAAAAAGAAATTGCTACCTTGTAGCTATTATAATGCTCGCATTAATTTTAATTGTACTATTGTGTACCTAGAATCAATTATGATTTTCTCATGCGAGATTAGACAGTAGAAGAAATTAATGGATTATTCCAGTCGTGAATTAGGAAATGAAGTCAAGAAAAAATTTCCCTCCCTCCTATTTATATGGAAAGCAGTGAAAATTATTTTACTGATTTACCAAAAATTATTAAAGTAGTCAAAAATATTCAAAATATTTTCAATTTAAATTTCAAAAAAATCCAAATCCCCCGATTCTTCGCCATTGGGAAATAATGAATCTCAGAAATCTATTGAAAGTACGCCAACGATCGTTATAAAGAAATTTCAATCACGCTGGATATTATTAGATGTTAGTGCAAGCAAACTTTTATGATTGTTATATTGTATTACGAAACGTATTATTTTGTTGCATTGTGGATATAATTTTGAAAATTGTAAAGCTAGTTTCCTAGTAAATTTTCCCACTTTGTTTAAGACATACATATAAATATGAATATGTTATATAGTATCTATAATTTTAAATTAACTTTTTTTTTAATTTTAATTTCAGGTTCGAAATGCTGAAAACGGCTGATGGTTCAATTAGTGGTTCGTTAAAAGTAATAGAATCATTGAAAAGTAAGAAGAAAAATAAAAAGAACAAAGGTCAACAGGATAGTGCAGAATGGACTTGGAAGGAACAGGTAGACCTAGTTAAGTACTCGGCAGTTCCTATTGAAAAGAGTCTTCTACGTTTGGACAACGAGTTGAGTGCCCTTGCTGTAGAATGCTTCCTGTGCCTGATGAGGTACATGGGCGATCAGTTACTTCCGCCAGACATGAATGAGGTGGAGTGTGTCTACACACTACTAAGGGTGAGCATAAGTTTAATGACTTTTAAAATGAAAACATTTCTCGAACATCACTTTCACTGAAGCTAAAATATATCCCTCTGCACTTTTCGAAAATACTTTTCATGTTTTGCCAATCAAGTCCCCGGTTGATTTTTTTTTTGTAATTTACCCCAGAAGTCGGAATTTTTTTTTTTTTTTATTAAAAATCTGTGTTTTTTTTGCTTACAGCACTGTCATAAATTTGAACAGCTGTGCGATGAAGTTTATTGTCAACTAATGAAGCAAACGACAAATAATAAAAGTCCAAATCCAGAGAGTTGTCAACGTGGATGGCGAATTTTCAGTATTGTCGCTGCATATTTTACTTGTAGCGATGGTTTGAAGCCGTATCTCACAAAATATTTGGAAACTGCCGCCTATGATAAGAGACGAGCGTATCATGGCACAGCCACCGTTTGCCTGCAGAATTTGCGAAAAACGGTAAAATACGGAGGCAGGAAGACTGTTCCCAGCGTTGAGGAAATAATGGCAATTAGTGCTGGAAGAAATGCCAAGAGACAAATCTATAGATTACCAGGAGGAACTGAAAGAGTTATAAATACCAAGTGCACAACTGTTGTACAAGTTAGTATCAAAGTTCATAATCATTAATTCTAAATCAATATTTCTTTGGAATTCATTTTTCAATATTTTAAGAATTTTAATTTTCTTCCTCATTTATTTTTCACTTTTTTCCGTTTAATATTTGCTTTGGAAAATAATTCTTTTGAAAGTAAATGAGGAATTTGAAAAAAAAATTATTATCAATGTAATTGTTTTAAAGGTTTAAATGTATTTTCTGAAAGAAATTAAAGTGAACGTATATTTGCAGGATGTTATTGAAGAAATGTGTAACGTGATATCCGTAAGGAATCCAAATGAAATGGATGAGTTTTCGCTTTATTGCATCGCTGATGAAGATGCGTTTACGATGCCTTTAGCTCGTGATGAATACGTCTTGGATGTGACTACTGAACTTTATAAAAATCAACAGGTGTTCTACTTAATATTCTGCAGGTATTATTTTTCAAATTAACTTTGTTTTTAATTCGTCCATTTTCTTTTAAAAAATAAACACTCATAATGGGGAATCTTTTTGTAAAAATCAAGGTGAATTGCTTTTTTGAATTAATTTTGAAATTTTTAGATCTGTTTGGTATTATCCGCTCCGTCTTGACGCTCCACTGTACATAGAAATCGTGTTTAATCAAATTACACCAAATTATTTGGAAGGCCTGCTATTGGTTTTACCTGGTGACCATTTACCCCAGGAATTAATAGTGAGTTGAATTTTAAATTTCGAATAATTTTCTTTCTCTTTTTTTGATGAATTTTGGTGAAATTAAATATTGTGATTTGTTTTAGTATGACATGGCCCAGGTCGCAGCACTTTTACATAGAGCAGCGGATATGACACACGAGCCAAGCACAAAGGAAGTTAAATACCTTCTTCCTAAACCGGCTCTCAGTTTGAGGGAACCACGACCACAGCAATGGGCCAATATGGTTCAACAAGCGTGGAATAATATTATGCATAATCCACCAGCTGGATGTAAAGCTCAAGTTCTAGGTAATGAAATTTATTCTTAATATTTTTTTATTACTTATTATTATTAACTTTCTTGTTTTTAAATATATTTATTTGGCTTTATTTATTTTATTTCGTGTAGGAAATATTTATTTTTTTTATTATTTGTACTACAGTTTTGTTTTATCTTTTTATATACGATTGTTGTATTTATTAAATAAGATTTGATGAATTTTGTGTTAAAATTTACTAGTAGTAACATGAAAATTTCTCTCTACAGAAATACTGTCAAAGTGGCAACTATTTGGATCCAGTTTCTTTGCAGTCAAGAGAGTGCCAGAGGGAAAAGAAAAAGGTGGAGACCACATCCTTGCTCTAAATAGACACGGCGTTCTTTTTATCGACCGCATTACGCATGTGAGTTTTTAATTCACTCATTTTAATTTAGTTTCCTAGTATTTTTAATTTTATTTCACATTGGCTTTAGTTTTCTACTTGCACATTAAATTTATTCATTTTAATTTTAATTAAACAATATTTTTTTAACTATTAAACGTTATATTCTTAATAGTTTAAAAAATTATGATTAATCTAAAATTTTAAACTTGATTATGCATGGATAGAAAGTAAAATTTGCGATTATGGTTCATGGATTATTATGCGAGTGGGAATTAAAAAAATTTATCATAACGTTGTGCTTTATTTCTCGATGGGCTTTAACGCTTTTTAAAAAATCATTGCGATTCATTCATCCCAGGTGCAGCGTTTTCAAAATTTAGAAATCTCGTAATTTGGAAAATCAAACACTAATTTAGAAGCTTTTTCTTTGCAATCCTCTACAGCTGAATTAACTGCTTTAAACGCTAATGAATTAAAATACTAATTAATTTAATTAAATTATGGATTCGGTTATGGATTTTTGGATCGAGAGATCGAAGTGATCCAATATTGAAAAATTAATTGCAGGAGACACTCTATCATTATCCATATTCCGAAGTGATTTCAACTCGCAAAGTGAAATCCGAGGAAGGAACTTTATATTTGGACATGAAATGCGGCAATCTGATGCAGCAACGAATAACGAGACTTCAAACTGAGCAAGCTCATGAGATATCGCGTTTAATTAGACAGTACATCACAATGGAACAGAGATCGACTAATAATCCGGGTCCTCCCATGGGATTCGATCGATTCAGATAAATCATCGACAATCTTCCAATACAATTTCTGTATATCAGGGGAAAAGTTCATCTAAAGGGATCAGCCATTATTCTTACTATAAATATATACGAGAACGATGTTCATTTAAAGGATAGCGGTTCCAGAGAGAAAAAAAACAAACAAATGCTCAAGTAATTAATCGAATTATCGATTCTGTAAATACGCGTAGGCACGGTTAGATTAAACAAAAAAAAGATTGACGACAACCAGAGAACTTCGATATTTTCAAGGGGTTTAAAAAAAATTGTTGTATACAACCCTCGAGAATTTCTAGATTAGAACACGTGAGTTCTCTACAATTAAATATTTGTCGGTTGTTATTTGAATGCAAGAATTAAGATGTCACGATTGTAACGTGAATCAGTCGTAGTTATTTAAAGAGAAAGAAATACATTTATTAAGAGAAGAAGAAAATAGATCTGCTGTAAGTCTTTAATAGCGAAAGTTTTTATTTATAAAGAGTAAGAAAAAGAAAAAAAGAAACTGCAAGTTACAGCAAATTATTTGTTTGTTAAAAAAATAAACATGTATAATTAGAAACTAATCTTAACGATTACGTTGTTAAGACAAAGACTAACAGCTTGCGATTATTACAAGATTACATTATTGATAATGTATATGATGTAATGTCGGAGAGAAGATATAAATTTTTATTAAAAATTTTTATGCCAAATTTTTTGATTTGTTGATATTTTCGAAGAAGGAGACAATAATTGAAAAAAATGTTGATGAATTACAGTCTTCTTTTTAGGTAAATTTTAACAATTATCATTTATGAATAAGTATTTTTTTGTTGATAAAATTACATTTTTATTGTTTAAATTTTAAAAATCATTTTTTTTATTTTGTTAGATACGTTTAAAAAATTTTTTTTTAAAATATTTTTCAATTTGAATACTTTTCTAATTGTTTAAATTTTCAACCTATTCAAGTTAGTAATTCTAAATAATAATAATTAATTTTTAATTTAACAGATTCAAATTTAAAATCATTAAAAATGATACATTTCTATCATTTAAATTTAAAAGTCCAATAATAACTCAAATAATTATTGCTAGGCAAAGAATTTTTTATATTAAAATAAACTTTCTTGATTCATAAAATCGAATCTATTAGAAATCTTAAATACTACTCCTTAATGAATCTAATTTTTGGATTTCAATCTAATGCCAATGTTTTTTATTCTTAATTTTATCAAAAATCAATCAATCAAATAAACAATTAATCCTTTAAGAATTTTTGCAATAATCATTCAGTATTTAGGAGAAAATTATTCCTTCTTGAAAAAAAACATTATATGGTGGTATCATAATACTACTTTACGTACAATATTTTTTCTTAAAAAAAATGTCTAGTCAACTATTTTAGCACACAGTTTTAAAAAAATACACTCGTAACAGTTTAAAATTTTTACTTTTAACATTTTTAGGCAGTTCACTTTCTTTAGTTTTTGGCAAAAGTTAATACTGAAGATAAAGAAGATTGATTTTATTTTTGAGTCGCAGTAAAAAAGAAAATAATAGGACATCGAGATTAATTTATTTTTAATATTCGACAAATATTACATTCTCATTTTTTAATCAATTTGGTAATTTTGAAAGAGTTTAGAAGTAAAAAATAATTCGTTGATTCAAATTTATTTCGAAGAAATAAATTTTTTTTTAAATCTTCCTTCTAATCAACTTTCAAATTAACTTGTGTCAAAAACTTATTGGTAAAATTAATTTACCGTTGATCTTAAATTTAATTAAATTTAAAAATTTAAATTCTATCTCGTTCGGGACTTCCACCAGGTGTTTTAATCCGAAGATTCTGCGGCCAATTGTTGGCCGTATGACGAACATAACCCGGATCATTGGGCGATGAAGGCAATCGATTTCCCGTTTGAGTTCCAATTGACGCCATTCTGTAATTATTGAAATACTCCTCGAGCATTTCAATCTCGTCCTTGGTTTCCTTTTGATGCTTGTACAATCTACTCGGCCGAGGAACACTAAAGACTGCATCACGATTTTTTTTCGTGAATCCATTCGAGGAGGAAAACATTCGAGTAGGTACATTGTCATACTGGCTTGAATCAGAAAGTCTGGACAAAAAATTGCAGAAGAAAAATTTAAATTATCAAAACTTAAATCTTTCTCAAAAATTAATTCTGTGTAAGTATCAATTTTTCTCATTATTTTTATACAATATTAAATAAAAAGTTCACCTGTAATTTTCGATTGTTTCCTCAACGTCACGATCAACTCGCATAATTTTAACACCGGGATTGACGATTTTTGCAAAAATTGGTTCTTTCTTTTCTAGGGTCGCTGGAAAACGTGGAGTATCCAATTCGTCGACTGGTCGTTGATAAATATCCTGAGCTCGGAAACGTTGTTGTTCTGTTTCAAAAGGTTCCTCCATGTCTCTCAAGTGTCGTCGAAAATTATTATTCTCAATATTCTGCGGATGATAATTCCGTGTCTGTTTCTCAGCGTTTTGAAATTTTTTATTCTGATCCTCCTCCAGTACTTCGGTCAACCTAAGACTAGTCATCTGTTTCAGTTTTTTATCAGGCAAGTACACCAAAAAAAAAAAACAAAAACAAAAAGAAGGGAAATATAACCGAGATTTTAAACAATGTTAATTTTATTACACAAAAAATCTCTATACTTTTTTCAATTTCTATTAATATGAATTTCGAAAATTGACTGTTTTCAAAGAATTATGAATATTTAGTGAAATATTAATAGAAATGTTGGTATAAAATTAAATACTAATGTCAATATTTATTTGAAATTGAATATTAATGTAAATATTGAAAAAGTTTCTTACAATTGAAAATTATTCGAAAAATAATTTGCCTAGAGGAAAAATGAATAATACAACCGATTTTTGTTTTCCAAATGTAATATATTTGTCCATTGTTATACAATAATTTTGTTTTCTAAAAGTATTCTACATACAAAATATAAAAATAAATCCACCCCTTGAAGCATTTTTGTTTAAAATTAGCATTTGAAATAACAATTTTAAGAATCCTTTTTGCAAATCAAGGATAGTACTTTTCCCTAGAGTATTTTTTTATTATACCAATAAATTATTCTTTAAAGGATTAATAAATAATTAAAATTAAATTATTATTATTTAAAATCTAAAAGTATTAATGAATAATTTACAATAAAATACATAAGCTATATTAAAAATTAAAAATTAAAAAATAAATGAGTACGTGAAAACTCTCGGTGATATTTCTTGGATTTAAAATATTCTCAGTAGCTTTAAGAATTTCTACCTATTACGCCTTGGCTCGTCTTTATTGAAATTTCTATCTGTTGTAGGTCGATCAATGTAGTCAATACCCTCGAGATTGTCATGCAGTCGAGATCCTTCAGATTTTTTAAATCCATTACTGACTTGACCCTTCGAGTCACGAGAATCGTTTAATTTTTCCGTACTACCATTGCTTTTAATGATTTTCGTCTCTTTTTCCACCACCAACGTTGTCATCGGCTTGACTGCATTTTAAATAATTGAAAAAAAATTATTTTTCAATTTTTTATTTAAAATTCAATGTATAGAATTAATTTGACAAAAAAGAATTTCATGAAAAATGAAAACTGAATTGGAAAAAATTGAAAAATGAAGTATTAAAAAGATCTTGATGGATAATGTTCTTAAGGTAAATTTTTTATGTTATATCGTTGAAGGTTGATTTATGATAGAAGAAAGTGTAAAAATATATAGTTTTATAATTGGGGCAAAAAAAGCTGTTTCTCGACTCTTGAATTATAAAAAGATTAGGCCATTTTAGATCAAAGTTGTTAAGTGAAGAACTTATAAGGCTCTCGTAATTTTTATATAAAAATGGTTAAATTAATAAAAACGTCCCTGATGGGGGACCTTGATGCGCCCATGACGGGCGCCACCTTTTCCACGCCCTAGTTACGTCTTTCAATAGTGTTAACGAATTAACAATATAATACAAAGCGTTCGTTTCGAATCACATATATCACTTTTTCAAGTATTACTTTTTTTTATGGCGCGACATTTACCACATGTCTCTAAGAAAACTTACCTTTTGCTTCATTTTAGTACTTTTATTCAAATTTTTCAAAAATATTAAATAATGCACTACAATCTAAATTTGTTAAAATACATTCAAGATTTAAGTTATTTTCAAAATATGTTAAATAGATTATTTGACAATGTTAAAAAATTCACTAGTTAAAAAATAATAAACTGAAAAAGTAGAATAATAATTTGTTTCAATTTGCAGAAAACAAAAATTTTAATTTATACCTGTAAATTTCAAGAAATCATCGTTGCTTTCGAGTTTTTTAATACTTTTTGAGTCAAATTTATTTACGTACTCCCTTTGTATAATTATTCGTTTTGATACCGGGCCTAAAGAAATTATTAACGGTATTTAAATTAAATTAAAAAGAGGAAAAATAACTTTCTTTGAAAGCATCTTCTTTGACAAAAATAAAAATACTACTTTTTTTCATTAATAAAATTTTTTTTCTATTTTTAGAAACTTGCCGTTTTCTATACTTCCAAAAGTTTGGGTGGCATCATGCTTCTTGCCTTGATGAGAGCTCATTAGTAAATCAGCAATGAAGACCAAGGCTGTGAGGAGACACAATGTTCCAAGGACTGCAGCATTGTCTATTAAATCTTGCGGTACACTGTCCAAGGAAGCCAAACAAAGGCCTCCAACAATTCCAAAAAATATTACCCCCAGGCCCAGAAGAAAACATTCCTTGAGAAGAAAAAAGAAAAATGGTACTATTTACACTTACACTTACACAGTGGAATAAGAAAAGAACAAACCGAAAAAATACAGTTTTTTAGTAAGTTTTGCAATTTAAGTATTTTTTCAATTAACTTTGACTTAGAGAAAATAAAAAGCAAGAATCGCGTAATGAAATATTAAGCTATGGAGGAAATAGAAATTTTATTTTAAATAATATGACGATAGGGGCGGAACCGAGAAGTAATGTCGAGACCCAGATATATGAGTCATTAAAGTTTATTGTTGCAAATAGATTACGTGTCTAATGATCGTTAAGATGGGATGTGGTTTGTAACTGCATACGCGTGCCTCATTACATTAAAGATAATTTCAACCTTGTCTTTCAATGACAACTTTCTTGAACACCTCCTTGTTATGTTATGCTGGCAAAGTTCTCACGATACTTGCTCTTGTTGTCGTTATGAAAAAAAAGAAGAAAAAAAAACATCAACAGATCTTGACAAATCTCAATAATTCCACATTTTTTATATTTCACCTATTCTCAAGCATTCTTATAAATTCATTTAATAAAATTCCTCACATACAATAATTACGTAACATCTCAGAAATATTTTAAATAAGTATATAGTATAGCGCAAATTTCGTAAGGCAACTTTGCGATTAGCTTCAATTATAGTAATTTTGAACCTTATTTGGAAATGAGAAACAAAATTGTAGCAATTTAATATTATTAATATAATCAAAAATATGAATGACTTGAAAATAGAAGAAATAATAAAAATAAAACCTAATTCTTCCGTTGAAAATTTTTGTCATTAATTAATTTTTTAAAGGAGCAATCGAATATAAAGGAAAAAAGAGAGAAAAAAACCAACAGCCTAGTCAAAAAATATTTACCGTAAAATACAGGTTGAATATGTAATTTACTTGAATATTATTATTTTGTAAATGCGAGATTCATTTTAAACGTGTCGAGAGAAAACAATGACGCACTCGTTTTTAGATTTAGAACACACATTCTTCATTGTCTATATTATATGCGTAAAAAAATTATTATCAAGGTCTGTAGAATTTTATTTTGGTGTGATGGTCAAAAGAAAACAATAATATTTTACCTAATCGTGTTAAACTGCATATTGAGCAATTCTCTGCGTGACAAATTTCATTACAAACATATATTATAGGCTTTATGTTTTTTAAGAAAATAGAACCAGGAAAAAATAAATTAGTCTCACCTATATATCTTTATGAATTTAGATTTATAATAAAATCAATTGTAAAAAATCGATAACAAAGAGGTTCGTTACCTCATGCTGCAAGAAAATTAAAGCAAAACGGAGTGATAAAAAGTTTACATTTTTTATCTGCTGCTCTATTTTTGTCACTGATTAGAAAATAACAATTATTGTAGTTAGTATTACTATTATTGTAATTTATACAATAATTATTGATTTTGCAGCTTTAATAATAATAATAATAATTTTTATTAATATTAATTATTATTATTAGGATTATTAGCAATAATATTTATTATTGCATTATGAAATTCAACTGCGCTTAGATGTTTGACTAATTAAAAATATTAATTAATGTGTTTTAGTGAAAGTGGAGAAAGGAGTAAACTTACTGTTTTGCGACCTCTGAGTTCTCCTGCAGCGGCTGCAATAAGAAGACCTATTGTTATAATAAGGTAGCCCCCACATGTGGTTGTCGCAAAAGCTTGTCCTAATGGTGAGAACAAAGCACAATAGTATTAAAAGAAATTAAAAGACAAGGCGTAAAAGAAAAATGCAATTCATTATTATACCAAAGGCTCCCCATGTTACGTTATTGAGCAATGACCATTGGAGACTACGATTTCTGAGGTAATGAAAAACTCTTTTGGTCTCATCATCAGTCACCCTCAGTGCCACCACACATGACACACATAATAACTGAAAAAAATTTCTTTTTAATATATATATTTTTTTTTTAACAAATTGGTAATTTTTTTCAATTTCTGTTTCTTTCTTTTGCATGTTTTACATAAATTATTTTTTTATTTTAGAAACAGAAGAAGAAGAAATAGATTAGAAATAAAAAGCAGGAAAAGAAGAAGAAGAAGAAGAATTAGTAGTAGGAGCAGAAGAAGAAGTTAAAAAAATAATAATAGTAACAAATCAAAAGTAATAGAAGAGAAATAAAAGAGGAAAAAATAAAAAAAGGAGATGAAGATAAAGTTGAAGAAGAAAAAATTAAAAACGATATAATATTATAGTAAAAGATGCAAACGAAGTTGCAGATATAGCGAGAAACAATAAGAGAATAAATTTTAAAGAAGACGAAGAAATCATTTTTCTTCCATCAATAGTTAAGAAGATAACTGATTTAGAAGTTTTCGTAATTATCATACAAAAACTCATAAACAAAACTGCAGTAATTACTAATTTACATGATTTTCATCTAAAGAGGAAAGAATTATTATTTAGACATGTCACTTTTTCCGAAAGCACACGTATAATTGCATAGAATTTATCTTTCGTTGAGTTGATCATAGTTTAACATATCTGCGTGCAATAAAATACGTTTAAATATCTTCGACCCAGTAAAGCTGTCACACCTATTATATCCTTGCTTTTGTGAAGAATAAAAAAAGAACAACTATCATAGCTTCAATGAAAGAACTAAAATGTCTAATACGTAAGAAAATGATTTCTTCCAACTTGTTTTTTTTCCCTATAATAAAAGACGGAAAAACGTGAGTCACATTATTAATAAGGTCTTTTGTGGTGATTTCAACGGCGGTTTACTCTACGATGAATTGTATCTGTCTATGCAGATATTCTGTCTTACGAATCACCAAGTAGATCAGCTATTGCAAAATACAATTATTTTCATATACTTGGCAAGGATGCGAGAAACGAAAGTTTTTTTTTATTTAATGTGGGAGACGAGAAGAATTTCGAATAAGATAAGTTTCAATGGATTTTTCAATTTTAGTTAATATTGTTTTTTATTGAGAAATAATTTATTTTTTTCATTTTTCTGCCTTAGTTCAAAAATGTATTGGAAATTATTTCAAGTCTTGAATTTTTTTTTTGCAGATAATTTTCATTGGAAAAATGGAAAGTAATTTTATTCATTGTTTAAACGTACCACTTCAATAATCCTGATGAATACTTTTCGGTTCCACATGATTTCACTCAATGGTAACACAATTATTCACAAAAAAAAAATACTACTTAAAATGCACAAATTTTATTCATTGTCACTGTTCTGATACATTAAGCACAGGCCTAATAATAAATTATTTCCATCTTTTTTCCAATTACAGAAAAACTGCTCTTGAATAAAAAATTTGTCTATTTTTGAAGTAATAATTTTTGTTAACTCAAATTATAAATTATAAATTTCTTCAAAAGAAATTTTGTATTATAGAAAATTGCTTTAAAAAAAATTTTTTTTCATTGCAGAAGTATTGAAGAAGAATATTTTCAAGAAGGATTTCTTCACTGAAGAATAATTTCAAAAATATCTGAAATTATCTTCAAAACATTTCTTCATTGGAAAAACAATTGAAAAAATATCAAACAAAATCTCTTCATTGAAGAAACAATTCACAGCAATATCTTTAAGTGGAAATATTTAATTAACAAACAACAAAAAGAATTTCTTCAAAAATGCCAATTTCTTTGGAAGGAACTTATTTCAGTGAAGAACTTTTTTTTAACAGAAAATTCTTTAAAGTGATAAATAAAAATTAAAGAAGTTCGCGATTCAAACTTTTGTATTTATAAAACTAAATATGATAGATAAAAATACTTTATTAGGAAAAATTAAAAAAATATAGTTTTTTAATATGGAAAATGAAATTAATAGAACCGTGAGAATTATTGAAAAAATTATTGATTTTACCGGAAGGAAAGGTAAATAGACACTACGAGTCTAAGTGTTGGACAACGACTGAAGAGATAGCAATGTTCATATTGCATAGACATACGTAATAAGGCCTCCCGAGTATATAGTTGGAAACAATACCATTATCACACGACGCAATGGCGTGGGACAATGCAAATTTCCATGGGCAACCATGAAAAATTCAAGTTTTATATTTTTTTTACTATAATTACAATATAAAAGAGAAATATTTGTATAGGAAATTCGATTTGTTGTTAATCTTTTTTCAATTTCAAAAGAATAAACAATGAAGCTAAAAATATAATTTTACAATAAATGAAAAGTAACTGAATGATTGTTGAAATTTTTTTTAAATGTAAAATATTGTGATTATAGTAAACAAATATTCTATTGGCGCCATGCAATGATTCATTCAAATTATTTGAATGTGAAAATGAAGTAATCTTGCATCTAGACATATAGGTATTAATCTTAAATAATTATAGTTGAAGACGGAATAATTATTCTCCTGTGTATAAGAAAAATGACGGTTCAATAAACGTCGCCTATTTCCGGCGTGATAAATTGACGTCATTTTTTTATATATAAATAATTCGTTAAGTAGTTGTTATTTCAAATTACAATATTATTCCTTTAAGGAACATTTTTCTTTCAAAATTCACATTTTTCGAAGAATATTTTAGAATACAAAATTTTCATTGTTTATTTTAATTTCAAGGTTGAGCGATTTTTATTCTAAAGATTCTTTTTTGTTATTAATTTGCCAAAAGAAAAATTTTAACAGTAGATAATTATTCTTCTTCGATTCTTTATTTTCTGTGACCTTTTTTAATTTCTTCTTCCTGGTTTTCTTTATTCTTTCTCTATTTATTTATTTTTCTTTTTTTACTTTTTTCTTATCATTAATTTTCATATATAAACTATTTAATTAACAAGCTATTATAATAAAAAAAATGTCTAATAAAAGGAACGTTTTACTTAAAAAGAAGCTATAATGACGAGAATAATAAAGAAAACAAAATAAAATTAATGTTCCTTTTTATGAAAAAGAAAAAGGAGAAGCAGCGGCCATGAGGGAAAAACAATGAATCTAAACACCGAATCCCACGTGCAATTGGAACGTGGGTACTTTCGCTAAATTGCGACCCCCATATTAGAAGCGAAGACATGTTAAAGATCATTTTTGGAAGAAACATTTTACCTGCATTTTATGTTACAACGTCCTTGAATTTCTTTTTTCATATATACATTCCATTTTGTTTTCCTAACTTTGCAATTTAATTATCAACATTGAAGAACTTTTAATTAATCATAATTGTTCTAATAAAATGTTTAGAAAGAAAAAACTCGAATTGCATAATCAAAGACTAGATTTTATGATAGCCAACAATTAAATCAATTCTTTGAGGGATGATATAAAAAAATGTGAAAATTAATTAAAAACTACATATATGGAAAATGTATGGAATGAAAATTAAAATAATTGAAATTTGTAATTTTTACATTTCAAATTTCGCGCTCTTTGGGGATTCACAAAATTGAAGTTTTAGAAAATTGAAAATTCAGGTAAGAAACAAATGTTATAAATTATTTCTAACAATACCATCTTATATAAAGTTCAAATTAACAATTAGGGCACCAATTGTTAATTTAAAAAGTGTTATAATTAATATTTGAAGCTTTTCAAACGGGGGATAATTAAAAAATTTGCCACTGAGTTTTGAATTCTGTCACTAGAGGCAGTATGATCGTTCTTTGGGCATCTTGGGGCTTGCATGCAGCTAAGTGGAAATAAGACTGGAAATTCGTTAACACGCATTAACAGGTTTTTATTATTTATATTATTAAAAAAATAACAAATTGTTTATTTTACACTTCTAATAATTGTTTTGAAACTTTATTGTTAAGATAAAAGATTCACCTTTGTTTCCAATATCCATAAACATGTCGAGTATAGGTTATAATTTTTCCAACATTTTCTCATATTTTTATTATTTTATTAATAAAAACATTGTTTTTTTATCAACTCTATATATTGTTAATAACGTTTTTAATTCTATTTTACATACCGATTTGATATGGAATTTTACACGCAGATATTAGTTATTTGATTCTTGTATACACAATCATGACTTTAATGCAAACAGTTATTTGTTTACAATTTCCTGATGATATTTTGTTTTGAAATAATGCTCTCACAAATTGTTATGTTATATTTATACTTAGTAATGTAATGTATATAAAACGTAGCATTTTTACAGAACGGCGAGCAGCTTCAGGAATAAATTTCCGAAAAGAAGGACGACTTAGACTGTTCAAATATTGAGAGAAAAAAATTCAGAGATGCCATTTTCTCCGAAATCCAGTCAACGGATTATTGCAGCACCCGATCGAATTAAGCAGGGTCAATTGTTGTCAAGAACAATAGATTCTGACAAAAAAGTTTCGCAGTTTAATTTATTTGAAAATTTTATGTTTTCTACATCTGAATCTCCCGAAGGCGAGGCAGCAGCTTGCTCGCCAAATTATTCAAAAATGGCTAATAATCAAATGCAAAAAAATGGACAATTGAAAAATAATTGGGAGGAAGATGTCCTTCCTCGATTTGCCAATATGAATCTTCAGCATTCATCTTCATCAATGGATCCAAAAGCGCCGGATTTTGTACAATGTGGCAAATGCGTTGCACCAATTAACAAATCACAACAATTTGTCTTAACCGACAGGAAATTTTGTCCAGCAAATCCAAATGGATATCAATACGTGTACGGAAATTATCCAGGATACTATATGGTTCAATCGCAAGGATCATTTTATGAACCATGGCCTGTGAGAAGTGTTCCGCAATTTGCAAATAATGGAGCAATTCCTACACAATTCTACATAAATCATTGGGATGAACATCCCAATTATTATCCAACTGTGAGTTACAAAACGGACATGTGTAACGCAAATTATATGAATCCAAATTTTCAATATCAGGAGAATCCTTTTGCTATAGAATTTCCAAAGAAGGATGTTGCACAAGGAGAAGAAGAAATATCGAAGAGTAAAATAAAAAATAAAGCAAAAGCTGCACTACTGACATCAAAACCAGTGAAACCAATTAAAAAAATCGGTTTTCCCAAATTCCCACGTCGCAAGAACTATACACACGAAATTCAAGATGAAAATATTATTTGTTCATCAACAGCACCAACTCCAATTCCAAAGGGGGCGAGACCAATTTTATCGGCGAAAAAGTAAATATAACTTTACTTATTTATTTTATATCACGTCAAGGAAAAGCATGTTTACTTGGTAATTTTTTTCCGGTTGAATTTATTTTACGTGATTTTACATTATATTTGAACACTCGTCACCAATTCGTGAAAAATATTTTTTTGTTTATGCCATTATTGTTTTTTTTTTGTTTTTTTTAAGTGATTTTTATTTTTTTTTACATGATTAAAAGTGACGTTTCCGAGTGATATATAGAATAAAATTTTCTTAGAACTTATAGAATCGACCGTAATATAAAAAAAAGTTTAGAAATCATTTTTATACATCATTATGGTATATAAATGAAAATTTCGTAAATTAAGCATTTCAAGAAGTTGAAGGCTTTTTAAATTTTTTCACTCAATATACATTTTATTCTAAAAAAGACAATTTACTTAAATAAAAAAAAATTTTTAAATATTTTTGAGTTATTAAATATTAAATGTTTAAATATTTCAAAAAAAAAATATAAATATATAAAGTATAAAATAATATGTCTTGAGTGAGAAAATTTAAGTATAGATATTTAAAAAAGTTGATTTTTAAATATTATTCGCATTTATTAAGTGTGATTGTTCCAAGTCCAAGCATGAAAATAATGATTTTAATCATTGAAATTTTTTATTTAATTGTTAACAAAATTTATATAAATTTTACAGTATTATAATAATAAGTAAAACCAACGTATTTGAGTTTGGTAAATCAACATATTTTTTTTTTACTTTAAAACTTTAATTATTGCTTATTATATTATCGATCTTTAAATTTTTTTAATTATTTAATTGTAATCGTCACTATAGAGTATTTAAAATACAGATGTATACTCAAGGAAAATATTTATAAACATTCAATTTCTATTGTCTGAATCGAAAAATGATTGTTAATTTGGTTATTTTACCATTGCGTAGTATTTAAACAATTACTTCTTAATTAAAGAAAGGAATTGTCAACAATTATTATCATTGTTTAGTTTTGATGTTTAAATTCTAATCATCTATTGTCTTAATTTTTATTATGTTTGTTAAACGAACTTCGTACTTTTGTTATTTGTAAGAAAATTAAGCGCATGTTTGTTTTTCTCGTTCGTAAATAAAAAAAATATTCAAAAATAACAGTTTAATTTAATTGTAACAAACTATTATGAAAACAAAATAATTAAGTTGTAAACTAACAGTAAAATTTAAATTACCGTGAAAATTGGAAATTTTGACCAAGGTAAAATTTTTTTACTTGAAAAAAGTATTATTAATTTAATTATTTTTATTTAAATTTATTAAAATTTGACTTTACTTTAATTTAAAAGTGTTTAAATAATAATTTTCATCTTTGTTCTTAAATAGCCTTAATATATGCAACCTGACTAACATTTTTGTTAGATGGGTAATGATCATTGTTTTCAGGTTAGGTTACGGTTAGCTCGTCAGTGCGGTTAGTCCGTTACAGGTTTGAAAAGTCAGCTGACAGAAGAGGTAGTTTCTTTGGCTTTGCGGCTTTTTTGTTCATTAAAAAGTGTTTTAAGTAAGAAAAACGTAACAATGAGTAGTTCAAGTGTTAAGATTTGTGACCACAGTGAATATCAAACACCACTATCAACTCGTTATGCTTCCAAGGAAATGCGCTTTAATTTTAGCGACGATAACAAATTTAGCACGTGGCGAAAACTTTGGATTTATCTGGCTAAAGCCGAAATGGTTCGTATTTGTTTTCATTTTCAAAACCTCTTATTAAATTGGTAAGAAAATATATTATTTTATTATGCAAATAGTATCGGTGTCAGAAGTTGACAACTTTTAGGTTAGAAAATTAAAAATTCGACGTATATTCCTCAAAGATTTATTGTTAATAATAATACTCCTTGCCTATACCTGTATTATTTACTTTGAGAAAGGATATTTAATTTGAAATTTTTAATAAAAACCACAATCTTTTGATAATTATTACCTCCTGCAAAATACGAAAAACAAATTCGGAATGAGGTTATCAATAGGTCGTTGTTATCGTTTTTATCATTTCTTAAAAGTGTTCAAATATTGATAAATATTTCTGAAGTAATTGTAAATGAATTAAAATAACATTTAAGTTTTATTTAGCACTATCTATTAAATTTAATTACATTAGTTATTGTCAAATACCTATAATTAACTTGCTGGATATTATTGTTTTAAATATATATTCATGAATATAAATAAATTCATAAAATTTATATTCATGAAGTACAATTATATTGAATATTATTATTAACTATTGCTTAATATTAATATTATAATTATTAATTTTATTTTCTTATTTAGGATTAATTTTTGTTGCATGCTGGACATTTGCAGGGCTGTAATTGATAATCATTTATCAATTTTTTATTATTTCTTTTTTAATTATTACTATGATTACTATTAACAAATTAAATATAAACAAATACTCACTGGACTGAGTACTTTGCGGCATTCATAACATTTAATACACTTTTTCGCTGAACAAGCTAATTTTTGAGGTATCTATAAAAAATGTAATGATTTAAATTTTTGTAAATATTTCAATCGAATTTATATTAATTACATACTCTTATTGATTCTGGAGTTGCACACGTTTCGCAAACAATTTTTCCCATCCTAGTTTGAAATATATATTGAACTTGAATGGTGCATAGATCTTGCTGTAAATTATTAAAATAAAATTAATAATTTATTTTAATTATTAGAAATATAAACAATTCCTCTTACTTTTCTTTTTTGTGCGATACAAGAACATATTTCTTCAGATTTAGAAAATTGTTTCTCATTTTTATTGCCACAAATTTCCACTGTTGTTTTTTCCAAAGGTAGTCTTAATTTTAGAACAGTTTCCCTAATTAATGGAACTGATTAAATTTATGTTTACCATGACGATAAAATATTTTTCTACATTATTAATTAACTTACTTAATAATTGACGGAGCGGTTACATTGTTGAAATTTATGGGTTCAATTTTATTTTTTTTATTAAATAGAATCGGATTTGGAGTCGAGGAACTCAATTTTGAGTAGGAAGCAGTTGAGAATATTGAATCATCTGGACTATTTAGGGGAAAAAAATATTTTTTTGTATTTATAGGCATTTAATTTGATTAAATTAAATTCTTACTTTTTAACTTTGCTGTAACTTCCAGGAGCTGATAAAGTTTCTTCAGCTTTATTTATTGCTTCTTGCGACATTTGAATAATTTTCTCAGTCATGGATAAATTATTGTCCCCATGTACATTATTTTTGTGCAAAATTTCCAAATCTTCTTTGAATTCTACAAGTTTAGTGTTTATTATATAAAATTTGACAATTTTTTCTATTTTTAATATTTGAAGACCTCCACGGAATAACGATCTATGGCACAATTAAAAATGCTTACAATTTTCAACTTTGATTTGCCATAGATAGATAGTTATTCCAGCAAAGTATATAATAAAAAATCAATAAATTGTATACTCTATATATACAATTTTACTATTTTATTCGTTTAGACATATTTTTAAATAATACATGCACATATTTTCATTATAATTACATTAATGTTAAAATGTGCCATATATCGTTATTCCGTGGAGGTCTTCATTTGTCAATTTTATTTGTAATTTGACATCATTTGTTGTGAATGTAAATTTTATATGTATTCTAGTTTCTGACTCCAGACGCTATATATTTTTTTAACGTTTGGGTATTTTTTTAACAGAATGTTTTCACGATTTGTGATATAAAACGTTTTATTTATTATTTGGTAAGATGTTTGTTTTTTAGTTTTATTTTTGTATTACGTCGATTATATTTTTCTTCTTATTTAAAATTTTAAATAATATTTTTAATTGTTTCTAATTTATTAATTTATACTTTCATCGTTTTATTGTTTATTGTATTATTATTTGTTGATAGACTCCCTGAAGAGGATATCATTTTGATTTCGAAACGTTGGAGCAAATTATTAAAAACCACT
>JUFY01032661.1:2680-27608 GCA_001855655.1 Leptopilina clavipes
GCGGGGGGGGGGAGGGAATAGCACGAAACAAAATTAGCATCGCGCGGTGATATTTCGTCGAATTCGCGAAAACAATATGCTAATGGAGAGAAGCGAGAAACCAGTAGTATGGCAAAGTACCGATTGCCTGTAAATAAAAGTTCTCTTCTCATTACAAAAAGCCGTGTCCGAAATCTTTTTTTTTTCTACTCTCTTGCCAATTTTACGCAAATAATATAATTAAAAAAAAATTGTCTTAAATAATTAACTATTTATTAGTTCTAATTTGGTTAATTTTATTTTCTTTGATATTTTCTGAAAAAAGAAAGATTTTTTTCGATCATGAATTTTGCGAGAGGAGGAGGGGAGAGATAATGTGAAGATGAAGATTGAGACGACAGGATACTTGGAGGGATGAAGATGGCAATGGGGGAGGATAAGGAAAACGTGAGAAGGGGGTGATGCTTAGGGACAGGGGTGGGGGGGAAGGTAGCACTGAAAATGGTGCTAGAGAAGGCGAAGTGGAGAGTAAAGAGGGTACATCAGAAACCTGATTTTAATTAGTCCACAGTTTAATTACTCGGCAGATAAATCGTGCACGTGCACCGCATAAACCAGCCGCTTTCATTTTTCCGCGCCGCGCGCCACCTCACCAAGTATAGGTAAGCAAATAGGTATTTGTTTATATAAGTATGTATAAATGCAAATTTGCATGTGTGTGTATTGCGCGCGTCGCGATGTGCACTCCACGTGCTTTAACAGGTAAGTTGCACTTGATTCTCCGTTTTCAAATAGTCCAAGATTCCCCCGTCAGTTCTTATATCGACCGTTTCACCAATTCAAAAGAAAACGGCATTGCAACGTGTCTGAAAATTCATTAACTTTGAAGAATATCGAGTGAAATATAGAGTTGGACTTTAATATAGATTACTATGACCTTAATCTAAATTCGTGATTCAGAATAATAAAAAATTAGAGGACAATCTGAAAACATGATCCAGACTATTAGAGGACGAGAATTTTTCTAGATTCTTGATCTAGGATAAAGAATTATCCAAAAACTGTAGCCAGATCTAAATTCTTTATCTAGATTAAAAGGAAACAGAAAATATTCTATATTTTTAATTCTGGAAAGCTTGAACGAAATCTGGATTTGTGATTCAGATTAATTGGAAATTAAAAAATGATCTGAAACATTAATTAAGATTAATGGAAAACAACAAGTTTTTTAAATTCTTAAATCAGAATTCAATGGAAAAATCTATTACGAGCTTCGTTATTTGGAATATTGGAAAACTGGAAATCATCTATATACTTGATCAAGATGAATGGGATCTAGCTAGATCACAACCTAGATGTGTGATTCAAATTAATTAATAACTCGAGCTGTATTTGATTAATGATCCAAATTATCGGAAAACTTGATCGTGATCTAGCTTCGTGATTTAGATTAATAAAAAAAGAGAGTGATCTATAATCGTGATTCAAATTTAATGGAAAACTTGGTCGTGAACTAGATTCGTGATTTAGAATTTAAAAAAAAGCGATGTAGAATCGTGAATGGAAAAGTCGACCAGGATCTATGAATTCGTGATTCAAATTAATATAAAAAAAAGAAGTCGATCTAGAATCGTGACTCAGATTTAAGAAAAAACGTTGATCTTGATCTAGATTTGTAATTGTGGTAAAAAAAGTCTCTTTATAATAATCGTGATTCAAACTTAATGGAAAACTGGATCATGATCTACATTCGTGATTTAAATAGTAAAAAGAAATGGGCGCTATAGAATCGTGATTCAGATTTAATAAAAAACGTTGATCTTGATCTAGATTCACGTAATTATGATTTAAAAAAATGTCGATTCATAATAATCGTGATTCAAACTTAATGGAAAATTTGATCATGATCTACATTCGTGATTTAGAATAGTAAAAAAGAGAGCGATCTAGAATCGTGATTCAAATTTAATGGAAAACGTTGATCTTGATCTAGATTCACGTAATTCTGATTTAAAAAAATGTCGATTTATAATAATCGTGATTCAAACTTAATGGAAAACTTGATCATGATCTACATTCGTGATTTAGAGTAATAAAAAAAGAGAGCGATCTAGAATCGTGATTCAAATTTAATGGAAAACTCGATCGGGATCTATAAATTCGTGATTCAGCTTAATAAAAAAACGTCAATCTAGAATAGTGATTCAAATTTACCAAAAAAAAAAATTGATCTCAATCTTGATTCGTAATTGTGATTGAAAAATATGTCGGTCTATAATAATCGTGATCCAAACTTAATGGAAAACTTGATTATGATCTAGATTCGTGATTTAGGATAGTAAAAAGAAGAAAGCGATCTAGAATCGTAATCCAGATTTAATGGAAAATTTGGTCCTGATCTAGATTCTTGATTCAGATTGATAAAGAAAAAGTCAATCGAATCGTGATCAAGATTTGATGGAAAACCAAAACATGATCTAGATTCGAAATTCAGATCAAATGAAAACTAGAAATGAACAAATGATCTAGATTCACGATCTTGAGTAATGGAGACTAATATATAGTATGAAATATTATAATATTTCTTCTTTTTATTATTATTAAAATAACAATTTATTGAAATTGATTTCTGAAAGTAATAATTCATTAATATGATTATTCGTTTTGACGTTTTTGCTAAAAGAAACAAAAAAAAAATATGAAAAAACATGAAATTTTATATAGATGTGAAAAAAAGTTTCCTCTTAAATCTAACACAGTGTTACTGTCAATCATATATTGACCTAATGACCCAAGAATGGAGGACACAACTCTTATATTGTAACTGAAACGTTTTTAAGAGATGAAATTTTATTTTTCTTCCTTTTTGGTTCGGTTAGCGTGTGGAAGTCGCTAATCAAACCGGTATCGGGCGAGACCATGGTGTTAATAAGCATGAAAGAAGGATTCAAGAATTTCTTCCTCCAGTATGTAGAATTTTTTTTTAAGACCCCACACTACGTAAAAGCGTCGAATCGTAGTGCAAAGATCACAAGACGATATACTTGGTCACGATCTTTACGCGGCAATTTTGCTCACAATCTCTTTCTCTCTCTCTCTCTCTCTCTCTTTCTTTCTTTCACCTTCGTCACTCTAATTAACATTCCATGTATTTATTACACACGGTTTTGCAATTAATCAGGTGAATTCAATTAGCAATTTACCAATTAGTACGCATGCATTCGCACTATTATTTCGCTTTTATAGATAAAGTCACTTGTTGCTTGGTTACATTGGTTTCTTTTGGTCGGGTCATTCCTTAAATGTTTACTTATCGAAAAAAATTAAATACAAGCAAAATTTTTCTACAAGCCTAAATTAAATATTCTCTAAATCTGATTGTGAATTTTAGAGTGATTGGTTTGATAAGAATTTTAAAAGTAAATGATTAAAAAAAATATTTCGATAAGTTTTCGATCATTTAGGAAAGTGATTCGTGTGTTAGTTAAAGAAAAAATTATTTGATTCATAATAATAATTGATAACTTGCTTTCTATCGAAATAATTGCAAATACTCGAAATAATAGCCAACGATTATTTGAATTAAATAAATTTTTATTTTCAAATAATTATGGGAAAAAGTCGCAGATTACTGATAAGTAACTCACCTCTTTTTAGATTCAATTATAAATTTTTCCAACACTGGCTTGATCCTCTGCGCGCTCTTTGGTGTAATGTCTAGTTTTTCAAACCTATAGTGAAAATTATGTTTTTGGGTTTCTTTTTTTCTAGCAGTTACTATTTTTTAAGGTAAATAAAAAAAGCTGCTGACAAAAAATAAAGAAAAGCGAATGAGAATATTGTGATTTTGTAAAAAAGAAATATCAATTCTCAAATTACTTCTTGGAAATGTAAAGAGAAGAATGGAATATTTTTCTAACGTAACATTCATAATACAGTAATAAAATATTCCTGCCTCAATAGTATAGAATATTCCATCTCATATCTTGGAATATATCTTATTCTTAAGGAATGTCCGTCCGTATTGAAAATAATAGTTCCATTTCTAAAATGTTTTTTTGGAATATTTTTGGAGTAATATAAAAACACTCCATTGGAATATTATCGAGATACTTTACTAAAATCCTACAAGCGATTGGAATATTTTAGGAATATCTTACCAGGAATGTTGTTCAAACACTTCACAGTTGGAATATTACATATGAAAATATTGCCGGAGTATTCTATAGTTGGAATGTTACATTAGATATTATGAATATAAAAATATTATGAATATTCCAATTCAATATTCAATATTCAATATTCCAGGAATATTTACAATACTCCAATGATCAATTTCAAAAATACTTTCAATATTCCAATGAGTAAATCCAGGAATATTTCCAATACTTCAAAATGCAATTCCAAAAATATTTTCAATATTCCAAAGATCAATAACAGAAATACTTTTAATATTCCAATATGAAATTTTAAGAAATATTTTCAATATTCCAAATTACTAAGTACTGAAATACTTTCAATATTCCAATAAGAAATTTTAAGAAATATTTTCAATATTCCAAATTACTAAGTACTGAAATACTTTTAATATTCCAATAAGAAATTTTAAGAAATATTTTCAATATTCCAAAGAGTAATTGCTAAAGTACTTTTAATATTCCAATGAACAAATCGAGGAATATTTTCCAAAGTCTGATGAGCAATTCCAAAAATATTTTCAATATTCCAAAAAGTAATTGCAGTAATACTTTTAAATATTCCATTGCGACATTTTAGGAAATATTTTCAATATTCGAATGAGTAATCTAGGAATATTTCCAATGATCCAATGAGCAATTTGAAAAATATTGTCAATATTCCATATAAGAGGAATACTTTTAATATTTCCATATGTAATTTTAAGGAATATTTCCAATACTTCAATAAGTAATTTGAAAAATATTATCAATTTTCGAATGAGTAATTGCAGGAATACTTTTAATATTCCAATAAGTAATTTGAAGGAATATTTCCAACACTCCAATAAGCAATTTGAAAATTATTTTCAATATTCCAAAGAGTAATTGACGGAATACTTTTAATATTCCAATGAGAAATTTTTCACTATTCCAATTCGTAATTTTAGGAGTATTCTCCATATTTCTGACGTTTCGAGAATACTTGTAATATTCCAGAACAATATTCCAAATAACCGTTTCATTATTGGATCACAGTTAAATATTCCTTGAATGTAAATGAAATATTCGAAATATTTTCTCTAATTCAACATTCTATGAACGTAAACATATTCCAGGAATAATGCAGCAAATGGAATATTCTCTGCTTTTGGAATGAAAATTCTCACTAATGGAATACTTTTATAAAATCATTAAAAATAAATGAATTTATAAATTTATATTCTATACTAAAAAAATCCATTTTTCTCTGATGGTGAATTTTTTTCTCCAGTTTGAAAAAATTTTTCTCTTTAACGTAAATTACTTCCATTGTTGGACAAAAAAAAAAAGACAATATTCTCGTGAAACAATTGTCTAAAGGAGCACTAGAAAGGCATGCATCATTTTTTTTTAATACAGGACATTGACAATGCGCGCATGCGTGTTTAATTTAGTGATCCAGGGTGCACGATGTTGCCAACACGTGACTCGATAGCGTGCAAAATCGCTTTTAACTCTTCACCTATAGGGTGATTGGAAAATGATTTGATTGCGTGTTCAGTATTTTTCAAAAAAAAAGATAATATTCTCAAAAATTTATGTTTTTATACAATTTTAGGTAGTTTTAAATATAATAAACTTTTTTTTAATAAACTTTTTTGTATTTTTTAAATATTTTATAATAATGAAAGTGTATGAATCTAGAGGAGAAAAAAAGAGAGAAGGAAAGAAAGAGAGAGAGAGTGAGACAGAGTGAGGAAAGAAGGAATTGTGTTTGAGATGAGATTAAAGAAAAAGAGTTATTGTCAATGGATACGAGTCTTTCGCGTGTTGGCGACACCGTGCCCAAGCTTGCCAATGCCCTGGCTCAGAGAAACTTGTTAAAATTCTATTAAAGTGCTCCTTTTTTTTTTCTTCTTATCATTTTCGTTCTTCTGATTAAGAATACATTATTCTTTTTTTTAATCATCGACTTTTTTTCGTGAGAGAGTGAGAGATTCTTGGAGCTATGACCGAAAAATTCTTCAATGTCGGAAGAATTTCTTGAACTAATCATAAAATGGCCACATCACGCGCTAATTACGAGTTCACGAAGATGGTAATTCCTGATACGAGAAAAGAAAGGGACTCTTTTTTTTTTGATATAATTTTGAAGAAATTGATTATAAATACAAATTATTGAAACAATTTTTTTTAATTCTTTTTTTGTTTTGCAAATTTAGTAAAATTGAGTGAAAAAAAAATTATGATGGGGTAAAACGTACATAGCTTGCTGCCGACATTTCTCGTATTCAGCAGCCAGAGTAACCAGGGCACTGGGAATAGAAGCCAGGGCACTGGGAAGTTTAGCCAGGGCACTGGGAAGCTTAGCCATGTCACTGCTAAACAATCACCAATAATACTTTAATTAATCGAAACGTTCAACACAACGAATGGCTCTTTGGTAGCATGTCATTTTTCCCCTTTTTGAAAAAAAAAATTATTTTAAGAATCTTTTCTTCCTTGTGTCAAAATTCGTTGCATAATTGTATTTTTCTTTTCTTTTTTTTTTGCTGTACGGTAAAATCGTTTCATTTGTTTATTTGTTTTAATTTCAAGAAATTATTATTTATTATTAAAAATAATTATTGAAATTATTTTTAAAAATTTGGACTATTAGAAGAATGTCTTTTTCCCTATTTTGCCCTATTTAAAACAGGGCTTTAAAAAGGGTCTTGAAAGTTTTCCTAATTTCTAACAACGCCCTTGTTAAAACACTAATTTAAATTAGAACACAATGGGACATGTACAGTTTTTTTTACAGTCATTATTTATAACGAAAATAAAAAATTGATTGAAATGCTGCTAAAGATCCATTCAGTATGTCTGAACTGGAGTCAGTTTTGAGGGGTACTTCATTGTCGATTCAATTTCTCTTAATTTCAATTAATTCATGTTGTTTTTAAAATACCAAAATTGGGAACCACTTTCTTGATTACATTGAAATACCCCTAGGTCATTTTTCATGTATATAAATATATTATATCTCATTTGTAATAATTACTTGAAAGTCATCATTATTAATATTCTCATTTTTGTAACAAACTATTAAAAATTTAAATTAAAAAAAAAAATAATTCCAACGTATTCTTAATTTTTCAAAGTATTTTTTTATTCAAATTTTAAATAAGAAAAATTCAATTTTATTTTTATCTTTATTCCTATAGTTTATTTAAATTTAAAAAAGAATATGTAGAAAACAAAATTGCAATTTTATCCTAAAAATACTAATTCGAAACTAGTATTATTTTCTCATATTTATGCCATTTTCAGTGACCTGATATAATAATTCAGTTTTTATTACAATTTTTTTGGGAATTTATTTTTATTTTAAATTTTGTTAAAAAAGACTTACCTGCATATTGCACTTTGACTGTAGGCTGGACCCTCCGTGACGCTGAGAGCTTGACCCACTTGTGTTTGCGTTAATCCTAAAGCAAGTCGATCAAGTTTAAATCTTTTGGAGAAATCTCTCATTTCGTCCAAATCAACTCCGTCTATAATGTTACTGGTCGCTTCATTAATTGTTGGTTGATCTGTGAACACAATTGAAATTTCAATTATCCACTGGCCCTTCGATTCAATCTTCATTGTATATATTCTTTTGTAAAATAAAATATTATTTAAAATTTTTGAACAGATGTTAATTAATTTTTTATTTATTATTATTTTTATATTATTTATATTATTATTTAAATTTTTATAATTGTCTTTTTTAATTAATAAACAAATCAATATTTAAATATTTATTATTTATATACTATATATTTATTATATAATATTTATTATATATATACTATTTACAAATCCTAAGATGCTGTAATCGTAAATTTGATGATCGAAATGTCCAGACATTATAAGGGACTTTCATGATTTGCAATCTAGATTAGTTACCGGGTTTTCAAGTAATAAACTCGCAAAGTCCTTCGATCATTAATTTCCAATCAAAGTTATCAGGAAAATCATATACACGTTATCTCAAACAGTTATAAGCAAAATTTGTAATAATTAATTTCAAGTTTCAAAAGCATACTTTTCCATTTCGATGATTTTCGAGTAGTTTCTCTAATAAACTAATGAAAATTACATACTAAACTCGTGATTTTTCAATGGTATGGAATATTCCTGTAATATTCCATTCGCACTTTGGAAATATACTTGAGAAATATTTCATTAACATTCCTGTAATATTTCATCTTAAATTTTTTAATAAACATTTGAAATATTCCATGAATATTCCATCTGAATTTTGAGAATATAGATTAAAAATATTCCATGGATATTTCAGTATAATATTTCATCTGAACTTTGAAAAAATATCTGAAAAAAAATCTGAAATATTCCACGAATATTCCATCTGAATTTTGAGAATATAGATTAAAAATATTCCATGGATATTTCAGTATAATATTTCATCTGAACTTTGAAAAATATTTCATTGACATTCCTGTAATACTCCATATATTCCTAGAATATTTATTAGAAAAAGTATAAAAATATTTCAATGGAATATTTAACCAATGAGAATTTCTTGAAAATAGATTTCTTAAATATCTCATAACTTTCGTTTTAATTAACATATTTAATTTTGTATAATTAACGAGTAATGTTTCATATAAAAAACAAGTAAATGTTAAGAAGATAGAAAGCATTATCGTGTTTATCAGGTAAAGAGGAATAAAACTATCCGATAACTCTAATTAGAGTAGTAGATAAATTGATTAAAGGAAACTAAAACTGAAGTGTAATCTCTCCAAGATCTAGTAGTTTTATATAAAATATAAATCACAAACTACAATAAAATTTATCGTTCTAATAATAAGATAAGTAGCAAGTCTTTTTTTCCTCAAAAAACAAAAATTACATTTTCTAAAATAAGCGCAGAAATATTGAAATAATTTTAACTTTTATAGTCATATTCCATTCGAATGTAATTCAATATAGAAATTTAAAATATTTTTAGGTTTAAAAAAATTATTGTTTCATTAATAGCACGAAATATTCCATTCACATTCCAGGAATATTCCATTGGAATATTTCAGAAATATTAAAATGTCCTACCTTTGAAATGTTTCTTTGGAATAATGTAGAAATATTCCATTGGAATATTAATTATTATAATTTGATTATAGTGGGAATATTCCAGTGGAATATTGATTTGGAATATTATAGGAATATTCTAATGGAATATTAATGTTTAAATATTCCTACATTATTCCAAAGAAAATTCCAAATATCGGACATTTTATTATTCCGAAAATGTAGATGGAATATTCCTGAAATCTTAATGAAATATTCCGTGCTATTATTGTAATTATTGTATTATTTATATTATTGTTCAATTTTGCAATAATTATTGGAATATTTACGAAATATTTAAAAAATATATTTTGCAGAGATATTAGGAATATTACATCGAAATATTAGGAATGTTCTTTCGGAAAATTCAAAACATATTTTGCTTATAAATAACATATTTGGAATATTTTAGCAATATTTTTATATTAGAAATATATTTATATGTTAAAAGCTTTTTTATTATAAAAAATAAGTAGAATAAATGATCACGTACTAGGCGAGTCATTGAGAAGATCATCGTCATCGTCCTTGGAACTGTGCAAACTGCTTGGCGATGCTTTAACAACTGTCATCGTTATTTCACCATTGTTGTTGGCCAATCTATTGAGTGCTGAAGCAGCGGAGACCACACCACCGTTAAGAGGCGACGATTGCTCCTGTCTGTCTCTGTGGTGTTTTTCCGTCGACTGAAAACAACATCGTTTCAAAAATGATGGGTGTTTAATCTCACAAATTGTACGCCGACGACGACAGCCTACAGTTTTCAACTTTCAATTATGCACACTTAATAATGAAACTGAGTCGCGAAGGGTACTTTACAGTCTAATTAGTGAAACAAGTACCCGCGAATACTTTCTTAACTAGATTGCCCGTCACGACATTTATTTCACTTCACTTCATTCTCGCACGCGAAATTTACAAATTGCATCATATTTTTAATTCAAAAAATTAGCATTCACATTCTGTTCCATTATATTCAAATTTTATGTGATACAATTTTGATTTTTGATATTTTGATCCCTAGCTGTGTAAAAGAAGGTGAAATTTTTTTATTATTACACGAAAATGTTTTTAAACCTATTAAAGAAGAAATTATCATTTGGGACAGTACTATTTTCTGTTGGCAAAATGTGCGTAACTTTTTTTGTTCCTTGTTTAGATGATAATGGATTGAAACTTACCGCGTAGTGGTTCATATGTGTAGGGTGCCGATGCGAATGTTGTTGAGGTGAAGTTGTTAGGAGAGGTTGCGCCGCTTGAGCAGCTTGAACAGCCTGAGCTTGAGCCTGAACGGCCTGTGCTTTAACTTGAGCCTGAGCTTGGGCTTGGACAGCCTGAGCAGCTTGCAACAACTGCTGTGGCATCAGCAACTGCTGGCTCGCTGTACTATTACCCAGAAGATGCGGCAGAGCTGCTGGATTCAGTGCCAAACCCGTCGCCAAACTGGGACTCGGTACTGAAAGAAAAACAGTTCGGTAAATATGATCCAAAGCCAAACAAAACAAAGTGTAGAACTTCGTCATGGATCGTAGAACAAAAAGGAATTTGGTAAAGATGATCCAAAACAAATGGTAGAACATTATCTTAACTCGAAAAACAAAAAGCAATTCGGTAAAGATGATCCAAAAAAAACTGTAAAATTTTATCTTAGATGATAAAACAAAAGGCAATTCGGTAAAGACGATCAAAAACAAATGGTAGAGCTTCGTCTTAAATCGAAAAACAAAAAGCAATTCGGTAAAGACGATCCAAAACAAATGGTAGAACTTCATCTTAAATCAAAAAACAAAAAGCAATTTGGTAAAGATGATCCAAAACAAATTGTAGAACTTTATCATACATCATAAGAAAAAAAGTAATTCGTTAGAGATGATCCAAAACAAATTGTAGAACTTCATCTTAAATCGACAAACAAAAAGCAATTCGGTAAAGACGATCCAAAACAAATGGTAGAACATTATCTTAACTCGAAAAACAAAAAGCAATTAGGTAAAGATGATCCAAAACAAACTGTAAAATTTTATCTTAGATGATAAAACAAAAAGCAATTTGGTAAAGACGATCCAAAACAAATTGTAGAACTTCATCTTAAATCGAAAAACAAAAAGCAATTCGGTAAAGACGATCCAAAACAAATGGTAGAACTTCGTCTTAAATAGAAAAACAAAAAGCAATTTGGTAAAGATGATCCAAAACAAATTGTAGAACTTTATCATACATCATAAGAAAAAAGCAATTCGTTAAAGATGATCCAAAACAAACTGTAAAATTTTATCTTAGATGATAAAACAAAAGGCAATTCGGTAAAGACGATCCAAAACAAATGGTAGAACGTTATCTTAACTCGAAAAACAAAAAGCAATTAGGTAAAGATGATCCAAAACAAACTGTAAAATTTTATCTTAGATGATAAAACAAAAAGCAATTTGGTAAAAACGATCCAAAACAAATTGTAGAACTTCATCTTAAATCGAAAAACAAAAAGCAATTCGGTAAAGACGATCCAAATCAAATGGTAGAACTTCATCTTAAATCGAAAAACAAAAAGCAATTTGGTAAAGATGCTCCAAAACAAATTGTAGAACTTTATCATACATCATAAGAAAAAAAGTAATTCGTTAGAGATGATCCAAAACAAATTGTAGAACTTCATCTTAAATCGACAAACAAAAAGCAATTCGGTAAAGACGATCCAAAACAAATGGTAGAACTTCGTCTTAAATCGAAAAACAAAAAGCAATTCGGTAAAGACGATCCAAAACAAATGGTAGAACATTATCTTAACTCGAAAAACAAAAAGCAATTAGGTAAAGATGATCCAAAACAAACTGTAAAATTTTATCTTAGATGATAAAACAAAAAGCAATTTGGTAAAGACGATCCAAAACAAATTGTAGAACTTCATCTTAAATCGAAAAACAAAAAGCAATTCGGTAAAGACGATCCAAAACAAATGGTAGAACTTCGTCTTAAATAGAAAAACAAAAAGCAATTTGGTAAAGATGATCCAAAACAAATTGTAGAACTTTATCATACATCATTAGAAAAAAGCAATTCGTTAAAGATGATCCAAAACAAATTGTAGAACTTCATCTTAAATCGAAAAACAAAAAGCAATTCGGTAAAGACGATCCAAAACAAAGTGTACAACTTCATCATGGATCGTAGAACAAAAAGCAATTCGTTAAAGATGATCCAAAACAAATTGTAGAACTTCATCTTAAATCGAGAAACAAAAAGCAATTCGGTAAAGACGATCCAAAACAAATGGTAGAACTTCATCTTAAATCGTAGAACAAAAAGCAATTTGGTAAAGATGATCCAAAACTTCATCATAGATCATCAGAAGAAGCAATTCAGTATAATGATGATCGAAAAACGCTAGAATCGTTTCTTGTCTTTAGAAGTTTTTGTCCCATTTTTAGATGATTAAAAAATTTTCCGCAGACTAGATACAGTAGCTTCTTACCATTACTAGTTGGTGTGTTCATCAAATTCTGAGGTTGTTGCGCAATTGATTGGAGATTCGCCAATGTCGTTGAGACAACTTGTCCATTGCTGAGGGGAAAGTCGACCATTTGGTTATTGACATGATTGACTGGCGCGGCAATGATCGTCTGTGTGGAAATCCCTGTAAAATGAAAACATGAAAACGTAACGAAAATGTAATGAATAATAGAGATAGAGATTGTAGTTGCAAATGTCTTCCCTTCCGTGACGGACTATTGATTCAAAATGGTTTTGGTAAACTTATCAGAGTCTCATAGAGGGATTATTAGCCAAACCCATAGGGCAGGTATAGGCTGGGGCGTATAGTTCGTAAACTATTATCGTCATCTTAATATCGGGTACAGGTACTGGGCTTCGAGAAGGACGCCTAATCATACTTAGAATAGTTTCAGGATTACCTCCAGCTCCGCTAATCTGATAATCCTATACACTCGCTTAATATGATTACTGATCCTTAGAAGGCACCTGTGTTAAGTAAATCCAGTTTTCTCAACAACTCGAAAACTATGTACCGAATCTCATTAGATGGGCGCTGATTTTTCTTCTGAGGCTTTTTTTTCTTTGGAGCAAAGGTGCCAAGTGTGACTGTGTCCAAAATTGAAACTTGGAAGGTTCTGTAGTGACCGACACTTAACATCATTCTACGATGAGAAACTTTTGAATTGAAGAGTTAGAGAAGCCATTCAATCGACGAAGCGTGTTACTCGTGAAGCTTATAATTCCGTCGGTCCACGAGGACTGGTCTGAAGTACATGCAGCGCACCTATATTTCGTGATAACTTGAATCCATTTAACCGGAATCCTAGAAGTTGTTGTCTATTGACAGAGAATGGAAGTCAGCAACTTGGTTAGAAACGAAGTTAGCGAGGAAGAACCACAATCAATATAATAGCGGAGGCAAAATTCGCTGTGTTCGAGGCAAGCCCAGGGTTAGCTGGACAAGTGTTAGTAATGGTCGAGAGGGTTCGTGAAGGACAGAGAAGATAGGGTGGATGGAAGTTGGAGGAGGATGACGCGGTGGTGGTCGAGAGAGTCGAGAAAGGGGTATGGTAGTGAGACGTTAATTATACATTGAAATTAGTTGCAGAGTTTGCCCTGTGCTTGCCGAGCTGGGGGCCACTAAGTATGGAAGGACGGGCACCGGTTTTGGTCCCGCACTGGATGGTCCAAGCTCTGGTCAGAGATAGCCGATATTATAACGGCGCAAACTCGATTGTGTAATATTATGCAGCCTCCCCCCCAAAGTGTGATTAGGACTTTATCCCAACTCATACCATGAAATCTCAACTTACGTTAGCGACAACGACAACGTCGACGGATTGAAAACATCTCCAAAATCATGTCATTTGCATTTTCAATCTCATCTCATTTCCAAATAAATTCTCACCAAAAATCACCAAAAATTGTTCACTCTAGGATTTTCATCGCTTGAATCTTTAGATAATTTTTGAATACAAACAAAATAATTATTTGTGTGTGACTGATATTGCCTTAATAATAAAAAAAATGGACTTACCCTGTGAAGTTTGTATAAGAAGTTGGGCATGTTGAACGTTTTGAATGAATTGACCGGACAATAAAATTAACGTTGGCACCGTCACCGGTTGAGGTTGAGACAGAAGTTGGGGAAGTGTCGCCAAGGGGGCCGAACTTGGGGGTGGCAAAAGGTGGGACGCCACTGTTGTACTTGACGGTGTTGGTACTGTTCCAGCTGTAAAGAAGAAAGAAGAAATTTTTCCAAAAATAGAAAAAAAATCTCTTTTAAACATTTATTCCCGCAACAATTGAAACCTCAATTACAGAATTAAATCCTATACAAAAATTAAATAATAAATAAACCAAGTATATTTAAATTTAAAGAAAAAAAGCAGAATACAAAGTAAAGAATAATAGATAAATGATGACGTAATTCGCAACAAATGATGTTATTGAAAATAGAGTTATTTTCTAATTTTAAGAGTCTGCTTTCAAATAATATTATTGTAACTGTCGACTTGATGAATTCTTTAGACACTTTTCGACAAACAAATTGAAGAATTTCAGTCAAACATTATTAAGCAATGAAAAGTTCGGTCTCTTGACTAAATGAAAAGATGTGCCAAAAATAATTTTCTATTTTAGAGATGAATTTCATGATTTACTAACCTGACGAACTAACAGTGAGATTCAACGGAGTATTAATTAATTGATTGTTTGTTAATCTTGTCATTCCTTGAAGACCAGCCGCCAATGACGCAACTTGAGGTAAATTTTGTAAATTAACCAAATTTTGGAAATTTTGAAGAGTCGCCATGTCAGCCACTGTAATTAGGAAAATTAATCAGAAAATTAATTTTACACAAGAAGTCTTTAAATTAACAACAATTATTAATAAATGATAACTAAATAAATAGTTCCTATGTTTCTTATTCTTTATTATATTTTAATTTTTCTTCTTACAAATTTGTTTATTTTCAAGAATTTATTTTGAAATTTCGATAATATGAGAATTATAGGTTCTGTAATAGTTCAAATTTTCTTTTTATAGATTATTAAAATTTCATCTGAAGAGGATATTAACGTTGGTATCGAAATGTAGACGTATTTTTAAATAAAATAATTCAATCCAGAATATCCTGAATAATTTGAAATTTGTATCGTTTTAAATAAACACAATTATATTGCTTGATTATTATATTTTTAATTAATTAATTTGTTTATTTATTTACAGTTTATACAGGTAGAGAAAAATTTAATT
The DNA here is from genome assembly GCA_001855655.1 of Leptopilina clavipes. NCBI lineage: Eukaryota > Metazoa > Arthropoda > Insecta > Hymenoptera > Figitidae > Leptopilina > Leptopilina clavipes. Next base: position 18,182 of record JUFY01032661.1, read on the forward strand.
TACTAATAAATAGAAATTATTTTATTATCTATTACCATTTTAATAACTATTATTAAAATAAATAGAAATTATTTTATTATTTATTACCATTTTAATAACTATTATTAAAATAAATAGAAATTATTTTATTATTTATTACCATTTTAATAACTATTATTAAAATAAATAGAAATTATTTTATTATTTATTACCATTTTAATTATTAAATTATTATATTAGGTTAGTTAATTTTAATTTTCCAGATTTTTTAATAATTATTATCAAGAGAGTAGATAAATCGACGAAATTATGAAATTAAATTCAAAAAAATTCAAAAATTTACTTGTGCCATTGAGATGAGCTTGAGCTGCACGTTTTACATGTTCCAGATTTTCAGGAGAAGGACTTCGTCGTCTTTTTCGATTCCTTATTGTTTCCAAAATCATCTGGTGTTCTTGTAAAGTGACGGATGCTGGCTCTGGACTTCCATTACTACTTCTGTCGCTCTCCTAAAGACAGAAAATAAAAAAAAATGTTCGTTTAACATTTTATTTCCTTCGGGATATCAATAAATTTTCAAATATTTAATTTCAAATTACAAATACTGTATAAATATAGTTAATTAAATTATTTAAGGAATTTTTCCACTTCTACCAATTAATTTAATTCACGTATATTTTATTCATTTATTTTTGCATTTATTTTTTCATTTATTTTATAGAAAGAAATCTATGAATTGAAAAATCAATTCTATATAATCAGCCACTATAGCTATAAATTGAATTTGATTTTCTTTAATTTACGTCTAAATGGTCGAGAGCGAAGCATTAACATGAGTGCGTGGTTAACGTGTGTCGCTTTTTATTGCGGTATCGAATTTAACGCTGAAAATTGATTAATATTCATTTACGACACTCGTTGAATTGTCGGGATTTTGAAATGCGAAAAGGCGAAAGTGGAATGAGCATTGATAGAAATTTAATAATTTTTACCAACAAAAATTCACATAGAAATTGCATTTTATCTCGTCAAGATGGGGGCGAAAAAAAAGGAACACGTTTCAATGAATTGCATATTTTATCTTTTTTATCGACCCTTTTGTCCTGATTTAATTGGAAATTAAGGTGTGTGCACTTTTTTTTTTCGTAAATTTTCATTCAAATTTGATTTTTCAAATAATTTTTTTAAAAACTATTCTCAATATATTTTCTCATCAAATATTTAAAAAAAGAAAAAGAAAAAAAAAGGTTTAAATAAAATATATTGAATGGAATTGAAAAAATACTATTTTTGCATATTAAATAATTTCCTATGAATATTGAATATATAATTTTTCTAAAATTACATCAATGATAACCAGAAAATTTTTTTCCGTTCAAAAAGTAAAAAAAAAATGTTATAAATTAATAAAAAAAAGGTACGAACTATGGTGTTTGTGGAAATGTAGAAAAAAATACCCGCTCTTATTTTTCTTTTTTTTATTATTTAGGTGGGGATGGTTGATTAAAATTGAAGGGCGATTTTTCGGGGAAATCGCAGGACATTTGGGGATTACAAGAGTGGTGGCGCTTTGTCGTATAAAAAATAGGTAAAAAGCGCGGTACAAACGACAATCGCCTCCATCGGAGAAATGCGGTTCAATTTTTTTTCGCGTAAATTCGTAAATACGCCCGGTAGGCAGACTATGCATTCACCCATATACATACGGTATAGCAACCGCAGTCAAGGGGATTAACGAAACACGCGAGCCTCGGTGATTTTGCTTATAAAAGTGCCGAGGATAATGTGTTATCTCTCCACTCGAGAACACGTCAATAATTTCACTGGAAAAAAAGCAAAAAAAGTCCATTTTTTTTGCCCTCTAATAACACTCGTGCAAAAAGATGAAAATTTTTCACTCAATATATTCCTTGGATATTATTGCCTCAAGCACTTAAGGATTTTTACTCCTTCGTCCCCTTTCGCTATATTTGAATTAAGTAGTATAAAAAAATACATTTTTGCATTTTTTGTTATTAGTGGTAACTTGATAAGAATAATTTGGGCTCAGACAGAAAGTTCCTCTGAGGTTTTATTTATCTATTTCTTGATTAGTAGAAATAAGAATACATTTAGTCGGACAAAAATTTTCCCATCATAATTAATTTTTTTTTAAGAAATAAACACAGTTTTGGTGACAAATTTTTGTAATTTAGGGTTCTGGTAGTAAGAGAACATAATTTTGATATTAGTAGTAGCAAACGACAATTTTTATTAGACATAATTTTGTCAGTCATTCTTGTAATTTAGGGTATTAGTAGTAAGAATATGTTTTCGTCAGACAAGGACGATTTATATTTTTCGATAAAAATCAGTTGAGAAAAAGTCTGAAAAAAATATATAGTCAGAACTTTCATTGAGGCATAACTTTCGCAATGTTCTGTAATTTTGGTACAAGTAGTAAGGGTCAGTTTCAGTCAGACAAAGATTATTTAAGTTGTAATTAAGTAAATGTAGGAAAAGTACTAGAACTGTCTACAGTTTTGTAATTTTAATAACAGTAGTAGAAGTACTTTTTAGTCAGACAACAGTTAAAACTATTCAGAATTTTACTATTAGTAGTAAAAGGCAGTTTAAGTCAGACAAATATTTTTATAATTGTAATTTAGTTAATGTAGGAAAATTAACAGAAGTGACTAAAGTCTTGTAATTTTTTATATCAGTAGTAGAAGTGCATTTTAGTCGGCCAATTGTTGGAATTTTTAGTAATTTTACTATCAGTAGTAAGGGTCAGTTTCAGTCAGACAAAGATAATTTAAGTTGTAAAAGATATTTTCAGCCAGACAAAATTAAAAAAAAATTTTTTGTAACAGTAGAATAAGTAACAAAAGTGTCTAAAGTTTTCTTATTTTAATATCAGTAGTAGAAGCACAATATAGTCAGACAACTGATTGAATTTTTAGTAATTTTACTGTCAGTAGTAAGAGAAATTTTTAGTCGGACAACATTTTTTAATTTTTTTTATAACTGTAGAAAAAGTAACAGAAGTCTCCAAAGTCTTTTAATTTTAATATCAGTAGTAGAGGTACATTTTAGTCAGACGACAGTTGAAACTATTTAGAATAGAACTATCAGTAGTAAAAGACAGTTTAAGTCAGCCAAAAATTTTTTAAATTGCGATTTTTATTTCTGTAAAAAAAGTAACAAAAGTGTCTAAAGTTTTGTTATTTTAATATCAGTAGTAGAAGCACAATATAGTCAGACAACTGATTGAATTTTTAGTTATTTTACTGTCAGTAGTAAGAGAAATTTTTGGTCAGACAACATTTTTTAATTTTTTTTATAACTGTAGAAAAAGTAACAGAAGTCTCTAAAGTTTTTTAATTTTAATATCAGTAGTAGAGGTACATATTAGTCAGACAATTGTTAAAACTTTTTAGAATTGCACTATCAGTAGTAAACGTCAGTTTAAGTTAAGTCAGCCAAAAATTTTTTGAATTGCGATTTTTATTTCTGTAGAAAAAGTAACAAAAGTGTCTAAAGTTTTGTTATTTTAATATCAGTAGTAGAAGTACATTTTAGTCAGACGACAGTTGAAACTATTTAGAATTGAACTATTAGTAGTAAAAGGCAGTTTAAGTCAGACAAATATTTTTTAAATTCTAATCAACTGTATCGAATACTTGTCCATCAAGAATTAAAATTCTCAAGTTCCCACGTAATTTATTATCAGTGTTTAAAACTTTAACAAAAGATCTTCGAAATTATCGTCTGACTGAAACTGTCCTTTACTCATATATTTCCCACCACTTTTCTCCAGCAAGGAACTTATTAAATTCTAAAGCACGCTTTTATCGGTCATTCAGAAATGGAAAAATCGTTCCATGGAAAAAAAGAAAAGGGTGACAAAATTCATATACTATATAGTTAAAAAAAAGAAAAGAGCAATTGGAGAAGAAACAGGACCTAAAAGAGATAATAAAAAAAAGAAGAAAAGTACGCGGTGTAAAAATACAGAATAAACATTGCTTATCGACTTTGGGGCTCGGGTTTTTTTTTTTTTGTTTTGTATTATTTTGTATTTTTTTTTTTATAAGCATTGCAATTCTCGTTGGTGATCGCAAAAACGCAAGTTTTTTGCAATAAAGTCATTTAACCCCCAGCGTTGAGTTATAACTCGTATATGGGCGCTCTCGTTGTTCGGGTTCGTCCATTGATTAGTATTAATGACTTACTGCACTCATTTCGTCCGAATAAAAGTAATTGGATTTGGCGCTTCGGCCCCCGAATCGTTGCCGCCACCGATATGCCCCAGGAACGTCCAAAACGAAAACTCGTGGGCGCGCGTGTAAAAATACATTAATATCTGTTTGCGCTTAATAAACGATAGAAGTGCACGCGCTTTTGGATTTTCGTACTAATGGCTCCTATGGTATAGGTTCTCATATTAATACATATCTACGCATTTTTTTTACGATAATCTGCGTACCTCTCTTCTCCCTTCTCCCCCAATCCCTCAATATCCTTTAGATTTGGGTCGTATTCATGACGATTCATCGTTTATGTTCACTGGCAACGTATATTATATGTACAATTTTTTTTTTTTTTTGCCATTATCCTTTATATATACAATCCTCACAATAACCATATCATGTGTCGTAAATTTTTCCACAATAGATCAGTAACAATTTTTTTTTTTTGACCAATTTAGAATAAACGTTAGATTAAAAAGCATTTTTATTTTTTAAAAGAAATGCACCATTTTCAAAAGTACAAAAAATGGTAAAAATAATTTTTTTAAGTTTTAAATATTTTTGAAAATTCAAATTAAAAATGTAGAATTATTTCTGTAAATTAATTATAATTTATTTATTATTTATTATTTATTATTTATTCGTTCGGGGTAAAATTTCAATAATGATTGCATTTATTTGAATAATATTTATTAATTTAAAAATAATTTTTTCTTTGATGTAGATAATTATCCTTCCCTCTCGGTTTTCAAATATTTTTCTTTATTTTATTAAAACGATTAAAGTAAATTATTTATAAAAAAAAATGAATTTTACTCATTCCCCGATTAATAATAAATTCCAATGTCAATAACATTATTTGTTTCTGATATGCGATGAAAAATGTTATGAATGAATAAATAAATGATACGTTGGTCAGTTGTAAATACTGATGTATAACGCTTGATTCAATTATGAAATTGATCGGGTTTATTACGAAATACAATTTATTTGTATTTTGAATTTCGGATTATCACTCAAGCTAAACACTTTGTTTTAGCAATATTCGTCAATGTTTAATTCACTGATTAAATTTTTGGAAAAAGATTTACTTAGATAATTTATAATTTTTATTACCTACCATTTTCTTTTATTTTCCAATTTTCTTACAGTTTGGAATTATTTATAATTTTTTTTTTTTTTGAAAAATATTTAATAACCGTTTCAGTAAAAACGGAAAAAAAGAGAAAAATATCCAAAACTTTTTAATATTTTATTTCATGTTCTTAACGATTGGAATTAAAAATTATTTTTTATTATTTTATTGTGAAAAATAATAATCGTTTCAGTAGAAAAAAAAATGGAAAAAAAATTTCGTTGTTTAAAATTGAAAAGACTCATTATCATAATAGTAATTTGAAGCAGGGCTTTTTAATGAATTGAGGTACTTGTGTGCTTTTAATTATTTGTCTAATTTTATTGCCTCTTGTTGCTCATTATTTTCCGGCTGAAAGAAAGGTTAATTGGAACTAGAGTTTCATTATAGGATTATATATATATATATATATATATGCGGGGAAGATTTTTTGATCTGAATAGTGAGATTTGAAAAAATTATTTTTATGACAGAATGAGGAACGATCGCAGACGCCTCTATGCTAAGCGAAGAAGATTGTAAACAAGCACATTGTATTCAGAATATAAACAAGCTAATTCGTTCCGACACATCGGGATTCGTTGAGGCAATAAAAGCTTAGATAAAAGCGCAGACCGTGGACGATGCACGGTACGTCGAAATCGCGCCATATAAAGTATTCCTGAGGAGATTATCATTCGTACGTTTTCATTTTTATAGCTCTATTTATCCTTATCTGTCCAAATGCGTACGAAAAAAAAAGGAAAAAAAAAATTCCTCCATACTTTTATACATTCTGACATTGTTTTTTTATCATCAAGAATCATTAAGTATGGAGAATTTATTTCTTATTTTCACAATTATATTTTATTTACACTCTAAAGCCATTGAATTTTGAGAAAAAAAATTTCATTCATCGGAAAACTTTAATTTACTTTTTTCAACTTTAAATTCAATATACGTCTTCCATAAGAAATTAAATTTGCATTGAAAAAAAATGTTCTCGCGTAGAAAAAAAAAATTCTACTGACAAAAGAAATATTCATTTTTTAAATAATCGATTTCATTTATTTTTCACATACACGAACAGACATTTTTTTCCGACCAAATTGATAAATATTTTAATTTAAAAAATTCATTTTTTTCCAGATAATAATTTTGTGTGTGTGTGTGTATTTGAAACGAATCAGGTCGGACTCGTTAATTTAAAATTTTATTTCTTCCAGTTAAGTGGATTGATATTCAATTTAAACAAGTTATTTTCTTTTAATGAAATTAGTTTTACGTTGCATTAGTGTAGATTAAATATTTGCATTTTTCTATATAAAGAAATTAATAATATAAATAATGTAATTTCGTTAACAGAATTATTCATTAAGTAAAAAATGATAATTTAAGAAACGGAAGATTTAAAGTAGTAAATAGGAGATTAAGTCAAACATAATTGTACAAACTTTTATAATTTTACTGTCAGTAGTAAAATACATTTTCAGACAGACAAAGATTTTTTCAATTGTAATTTTTCTATCTGTAGAAATAGTAATAGAATTTTCTAAAGTCTTGTAATTTAAATATCAGTAGTAGGAGTACATTTTAGTCAGACGACAGTTGAAACTATTTAGAATTGAACTATTAGTAGTAAAAGGCAGTTTAAGTCAGCCAAACATTTTTTAAATTGCAATTTTTATTTCTGTAGAAAAAGTAACAAAAGTGTCAAAAGTTTTGTTATTTTAATATCAGTAGTAGAAGTACGTTCTAGTCAGACAACTGTAAAAACTTTTCAGAATTTTACTATTAGTAGAAAACGTCAGTTTAAGTCAGGCAACATTTTTTAAAATGTGTTTTTGTATCAATACAAGAAGAAAAAATAGTGTTAAATGTTTTGTTATTTTAATATCAGTAGTAGAAGTACATTCTAGTCGGACAACTGTTCAAACTTTTCAGAATTTTACTATTAGTAGTAAACGTCAGTTTAAGTCAGCCAAAAATTTTTTAAATTGCGATTTTTATTTCTGTTGAAAAAGTAACAAAAGTGTCGAAAGTTTTGTTATTTTAATATCAGTAGTAGAAGTACATTTTAGTCAGACAACTGTTCAAACTTTTCAGAATTTTACTATCAGTAGTAAACGTCAGTTTAAATCAGCCAAAAATTTTTTAAATTGCGATTTTTATTTCTGTAGAAAAAGTACCAAAAGTTTTGAAAGTTTTGTTATTTTAATATCAGTAGTAGAAGTACATTTTAGTCAGACGACAGTTGAAACTATATAGAATTGAACTATTAGTAGTAAAATGCAGTTTAAGTCAGACAAATATTTTTAGAATTGTAATATAGTATCATTTTCAGACAGATAATTTAAGAAACGAAAGATTGCAACATTCAAGTGAATAATTTTTTTTTCTTGACACAGAAATTAGAAACAATTTTACATTTGGTTTTTTAAATCTAACAATTATTCATAATCGAAAATTAATTTTTACCGAATTTGAAGAATTTAAAAATATTTAAAAGCGAAAAGAATAAAAAATTTTTAAACAGACTACCCATTGAGTTGGTCAGTCACTGACCAATTCTCGATCTGCTTAACCTCGACGATTTTGAAGCAATGACACTACCTTCTGAGCTATTATTATTATTATTATTATTATTATTATTATTATTATTATTATTATTATTATTATTATTATTATTATTATTATTATTATTATTATTATTATTCGAGAAAATACAATAAAGATTTTATATATCGACATTATTTGTCATCAAATTTTCGATTTAAAATAATAATTAATAGCGAGGAGAATAAAAAATTTAGTGAATAAAAAATTCTATCGAATCATTAAGGAAACAATGAATTTTCAGCAGGCCGGAATCTTGGCAACATTATATAGCAGTGGGTCGCAATTATCACGTGGTCATTGCAAACCAGTGTTATCAGTAGTAGAGAACTGACCGTCCCTCGACTCAGGGTCCGCTTTGTCTGTAAGTGTAATTAGTCCAAAGGTGGGGTTCCATGCTCGGTATTCGTAGGGGGGGGGAGGGGGTTTGAAGTAGGAGGGTTGATTCATCCTGCACTGTCTCCTATAGTCCCTTCCCCCCTCCCTCTCCACTTCCACCCATCCTCAACCTTATTTATATGCAAATGAGCTTCATTTCGCGATATTAATGTTCCCATCCGAACCATGGGATGTGCGCCCAAAGGGTGCGAGGATACGCGGAAAAGGGTTCGTTTCGCGTTCATATGCTTACGCTCGTTTCATTCGCTCTTGCTTTTGGTTGAGCATTGAAATTGCCTGAGCTACAACCCGCTTATGCAACCCTCTTTAATATAGAATCTTATTATATATATGATGTATATATATATATATAGATATATTTTAAAATGGGGATTATTCTCGATGCTAGTATCATCAAAAAATTTTTTCTCATTTACTTTCATCTCCCTCTCTCTCTCTCCCTCTCTTTCTAAAACAAAACTATGATTAATATTATAGTTTCTTCACGCAGAAAAAATATATATTTGAGTAAACTATATATTTGTTCTATATAAATTTCATTTGGTTTAAATAAAAATTCTATTTTTGTAAAATAAAATTATATTTGGTTCAAATAAAAATTTTATTTGTTTAAAATTAAATTTCATTTTTGTGAAATAAAATTTTTCTTTGAAACAAATAAATATACTGAAACAAATATACTTTTATTTAACTCAAATAATAAATTATATTTGGTTTAAATAAAACATTTATCTGAGTGTATTATTTTAACATCAATGATAATTGTTTAAATAATTTATATAATTGTTATTTACACTGAAAAAAAATTTATTTGATTCAAATAACCGATTACTTGTCTATTATCAAATAAATATTTATTTGTATCAAATTTTATTTGAGTCAATTAAATGGTATTTGACTCAAATACAGAAATTATTGATTCAATTACATTTTATTTGATTTAAATAAAAATTATTTGGTTCAAATAAATATTGATTTGATAATAGACAAGTAATTCATTATTTGAACCAAATAAATTTTTTTTCCAGTGTAAGAAATATTTCTAATGTCAACATTTGTATTCGCAATAACAAGAAATAGAAACTAA
>JUFY01032661.1:29126-44729 GCA_001855655.1 Leptopilina clavipes
TTATTTACACTGAAAAAAAATTTATTTGATTCAAATAACCGATTACTTGTCTATTATCAAATAAATATTTATTTGTATCAAATTTTATTTGAGTCAATTAAATGGTATTTGACTCAAATACAGAAATTATTGATTCAATTACATTTTATTTGATTTAAATAAAAATTATTTGGTTCAAATAAATATTGATTTGATAATAGACAAGTAATTCATTATTTGAACCAAATAAATTTTTTTTCCAGTGTAAGAAATATTTCTAATGTCAACATTTGTATTCGCAATAACAAGAAATAGAAACTAATACTAAAGAATTATTATTTTTGTAAATCAATTAAAACGTAGATAATATTAAATTTAATTTTACAATATTTGCAATTGTTTAAACAATTCGTAATTGTAAACTATGAAAAGTATTTTAAATTTCAAATTTTTATCTGCGTAACAATAAGTATTGACTAATACTATATGAAAATATTATTCCCTTAAATAGTTGAAAAAAATACAAAATTTTTAATTCAACATTATTAAATTGTAATTGTTTAAACAATTCTAATATTACTTTTAATTTCAATCTATACCTGATTGTTACAGTCGTAAAATATCGTAATCTTAAGCAGCACTAAACCACTCTGTGGTTAACATTAAACAACGGCATTAAACAACGTTAAGTTAAACATTGTTAATTGTTTAAACAATTGTTATAACATTTTTGTTACTTTAGAAACATTTTTATCTGTTTTTAGTGTTTACTACCTTCCATGCAAAGAATCATAATATTGTGCAATTTGACATTCAAGAAAAATTATTTATAAAAAATTTTCAGAATTGAAAAAACATTTTTTCTCCCTCTATTTTGTTGCAGAAGGAAAAAAATTAAATAATTTGAAATTAATTCAATCTGTTTTAGTTAGGGGGGAAGTTAAAATGAAAATAATTCTTTCGCGTGCGTGTTGTGTAATTATATTCAATTTGTCGAAGGAAACTGTTGTTTCGAAAGTGTCAATGGAGACAGAGAGGTGTTCATAAGGGCGTTTATTCAAGACGCAAAAGGAGATTTATATAAATGAAATGGAAGTAATATAACTGCGATTGGGTTTTCTTACTATAGTCGAGAGAGAGGATATATACATATAGAGACGTGGAATATTCACCTATACGTACTATAACGTATCTACCGTGACCGATTTATCGTAACGGTCGGGTAAGCGGGTAGACAGACCCCCATCAAGCCCCCAGCGGGGTAAATTAACAACAGACAAGCCACTTGAAACATTACCGAGCCTTTCCTATGTGCACCAAGGCGGGCTGCCGGGTTAGCTGTTACCTTACTCAACATAAATTAGGACCGATAGAAAGGGTAGATTGCAGAGAATGTTGAGTATATAAACCGCCTAAGAGCCACTCCGCGGGGGTGGAGTGGGGGGTGGCCTGATATTTAGAGCGTGCCAACTTCACGACTTATTTTCCAATCCCACGAATCACGCAAATTTCATTCTCTAACGGAAAGCAAAATTTTTCCTCCTTCAATCACTATATTCAGCGTTTCTGTTTCATGTGTCAATAAATTTTTAATTATCGAACAAAATTTCAAACATTTCAATATTATTTTCAAGTATTGTATTTTATTTTAATAATAAAATACATGAATGACATAGCTCGAGCGATGAAACGTCTTGTCTTGCGATCACGGGGGTTAAGCATCGTTGAAACTGGTGAGTACTTTGATGGGTGACCCTCGGGGCTTTTCACTGCGATCGACTTTCATATAATAATAGTATAATTAGAAAATAATAAAACAATAATAAAACAATAATAAAACAATAATAAAACAATAATAAATCAATAATAATAAAAAAAAATTATTAAAAAAATAATAATTAAATATGATAAAAAATAATTAAAGCAGAAAAAATTCGGCACTAGAGACTTGAAATCTCTTACAAAGTAAAACCTAAACGGTTTGGAATTTCTGTCAATTTTTACTTTCACTTTGGAGTATATTTTACCACGTCCGAAGTGAATTTGACTCAAGTAAATTTTGGAAATAGAAAAATTTACTCTGATGGAAATATTAAAAATTGACAATAAAAATTACAGACAGTTTAGGTTTTAGTTTGTAAATAGTAAAAAGTTACTTTATAATTTTTTCAGTATTTAAATATATGTTCGAAAAAATTAAACAAGTCGGAAAAAGTTGCATATTTAAAAAAAAAAATTCGGAAAAGTCGGAATAAGTCCGATAAAAGTTGTCAAAAAAAAAACGTCGTACAATCCGAGGCCTGAAAGTACAAAAAGAAAACAGGGAGATAAATAAATTTGACATTTGCGAAGTTTAAAGTCTGAGGAAAAGGTATATATGATCCGTTCGGTGATGCGCGAACTCGATTTAGTAGACCCTCGGAAAACTTAATTACGACGACTCACTGGAATAATTCGAAATACGAAATAAACGTTTGTGTCGTGGGGATTTGCATTTAATGGATATTAAAATGAATGACCATCGCTCATTAAGAATGCGTGGCACAGCACTCGTGATAAAATCACGGGTAATGAAGTCGTGACGCAATCTTACTTGTAAATGGATCCTTCATTATATTTCGATACCATTTTCTCCATAGAGAGAAATAAACGCAAAGCCTACTTTCAACCCCTGATACCCCTCGCTCACACCACGAACACTAATATACACGCACAGCAAAACAAAAAAAATAATAAAATAGTCGATAAATATGCAAATTATTTTTCGCAAAGAAATTAAATAATTTATTTAAATAATTATTTCCTTTCATTCCAAAAAAAAAACAGTTTACAAAGTTATATTATTATTTGGAATATTAAACAGCCCGGAGGGTAAGATTGAAAAAAATAAAAATCAACTTTTTTTTTGAATAATAATAATAATAAATGAGAGAAGAAAACAATTTTAATACTACTCGCAATTATATATCGAAGCAAGTTTTGTGTATATGTGCTTAAGTTAATGCTCAATCTATATTCAATCGTAAATTAAACTGTCATATCTTCTTTTTCAAATTGTAATGGAGTATATACACTGAGTGGTTAATGAAGCGCAGGGTAGAGATGTGAGAGTGGGGCAGGGCAATAATTTTGAGGCCTTTAATTCTCGTCGCGTTTGGAATCCGCGATTCGCTATTCGTATTAAACCGCGTTCAAGAAGCAGCCGATAAAATTTTTATAGGCACACGTAATGCACACGAGTCATAAAGTCTGGAAACGAGGCATAAATCTATTTCAACCCTCTTGTTTAGTGTCGGTCTGCTCTAAGGGTTTTGAAAGGAGGACGATAACGTAGGAGAAGGGAGAGGGGGGAAAAAGGATTTGAAGAGGACAGTGAGAGAGAGAGAGAGAAGAAGAGTCGACCTATGTATGAATATACATGACCTTACCCGCCAACCCTTACACCACAACGGAGCTCTGCTTACATTATTGTATATCTAATTCCGGCAGAGGTTCTCCTAATTTCTGTCGATTTTCCTAGTAGCTTCATTTCTAAGGATTGTATATATATATTCCTCAAGGTTTTGCAGTGAATTTCGCGAGAGATTTCGTATATTGTGAGCACCGCTGTTAGCCTCACGACATTATGCAGGCAGTCTACATATTATACATTCGGACTGGGATTCAATTAAGTTTTGGTTAGACCGTCCTCTCTGCTGCACACATTGCCATGCCGTTCCAAATCGCGTCTCCGTTTCGAATCATTCTGGACTTTTGGGAATGAGATGAGAGGAGGGAGAGAAACTAAATAAGCCGTCAGGAAAGCACGACAGTTTTCGTCAAAGCACCTCCGTTTGTCACTCCATTTTTTTTATGTCACTTAATTTTCATTTACATGCGATTTCACACAATTATGTGCTAATTAATTGTTTGGCAAACGTACGCACAAAAAATTCTGTCGTTTTATACGAATGTCACACTATATTTTAGTATATTCACGGTAATTTTGGAAATATGGGACTTTTCGTCCTTTTTTCGACACGAAACTCCAAAGGTGACAGTGGCGGAGTCTTATAACCCTTTCGAAATTTGACTATCATACTATTCTTCAGTATGTTCGCATTAAAATTTGGAAATATGGAACATTTTGGATTTTTTTAGATTCGAAACTCCGAAGGTGACAGTGGAGGTGTCTTCTGCTACCTTCTGAGTTTGACTATCACACTATTATTTAGTATATTCGCTTCAAAGTTTGGAAATATGGAATTTTTTTACCTTTGTTCGATTCAAAACCCCGAAGGTGACAGTGGACGAGTCTTCTGCTACCTTCTGAGTTTGACTATCAAACTATTATTTAGTATATTCGCTTCAAAGTTTGGAAATATGGAACATTTTGGCTTTTTTTAGATTCGAAACTCCGAAGGTGACAGTAAAGGTGTCTTCTGCTACCTTCTGAGTTTGACTATCATACTATTCTGCAGTATATTCGCTTTAATGTTTTGAAATGCGGGACTTTCTTTCCTTTTTTCGACTCGAAACTCCGAAGGTGACAGTGGACGAGTCTTCTGCTACCTTCTGAGTTTGACTATCAAACTATTATTTAGTATATTCGCTTCAAAGTTTGGAAATATGGAACATTTTGGATTTTTTTAGATTCGAAACTCCGAAGGTGTCAGTGGAGGTGTCTTCTGCTACCTTCTGAGTTTGACTATTACACTATTATTCAGTATATTAGCTTTAAAGTTTGGAAATATGGGATTTTTTAGCCTTTTTTCGACTCGAAACTCTGAAGGTGACAGTTGGTTGCTCACAATAGAAAGTTCGAGAAAGAAAAGAAGATAAAGAAAAAGAGTAAAAGGAAGAAGAAGGTAAAATAAAAAGCTGAAGAAGAGAAATAAATATCAGAAAACGAGGAATAATTTAAAGAACAATTGGAATAAAAAGGAAAAAAAGAAACAAAAAAGAAAAAAAGAAACAGAAAAGCATTAAAAAGAAGAAAAATAAGAACAGTCAAGCGAAAAATAATTTCAACAATATTACAAATTGATATATAAATTTTCAAATATATATATCGAACATAGCAAAATTCACCGCTGTCATTGTTTCATCTAATTTAGCGAATTGGAGGGTGAATGGCAACAGTGGGAGTGAAAGAAATGTTTATGTATACGGCATTCGTACATGTCATGATTAAAAGCTAAACAATCGCGACTGTTTGAATAGCTTTTTGTTCAAGGGGCGGGGGAGGGGGGTGGTCTCTCTCTCGTTACAATGTCACGATTAGAGTCGAGCTTGAAAGCTCGTCATCTCACTTGAATTGGCTGGGTTATGAACGTAACGTCTAGTTAGCGCAGGTGTTAGAAAAGGGGGCACACGAGAGAGGTAACAATAGGCATAGCCGTTTAGCTGACAACGACACCCGCAATGGTTAGCATACGTTCTCGTAATATCGGCGTGCTTGTTTGACATTTTGGCGGCCGAAACTACCCACGGCAATAAGGTTAATTGAAATACGTCAAGTAGCAACGCATTGGGAATACTTCGACGAGAGGGCCACAGAGTTTCTATGTACTCGATACGTATATACTCACAAACCAATACTTATCTGAATGCCTCGTATCATGCCTTCCTATATATCGAGCATATCGACAGTTCAGTGTAGCGTGCCACTACTATATGTATGTATATATACACCTGTATAACTATTACACACTGAAACGGGAAAAACAGAGAGAGAGAGTATCCTCTACACTTTCGTGCAAGAGGATGATAGGTAATTAGTCGAACCACGTGGATGCGCACAGTTTCCAAAAGCAAAGTGGATAGGGTCGAGAGATCGAAAAGTTCAACAGGGTTACATTAATTCGAGCTCATCCATTTTAGAATTTTAAATGTCTTATTGTTTAATTTTCCTCTCTAAATATACGCGATGGTTAATTGAAATTTTCAGTTAATTCTTAACGAGGGAATGGGAGAGTTGATTTTTTATTTATTTCAAAAATTCCAACGGGACCATTAAAGCACTATTAATGCATGAATAAACAAAAGCAACATTTACTAACTACAAAGTATAAACTAATAACTAATTATTGTAATATTTTCTCATACACTAAAAATATTAGTTTTTTAATTTTATGGAGAGACGGGTCTTCTTTTATGACACAGTCTTTGATTTTCTTTTTCCGTGTACACAAACTTAATCAACAAAACAAAAAATTAATCATTGCAGCAACTCATAAATTGTAGCAATTCATAAATAAAGTAAGTAATTAACAACAAACAAGTAACTAATTCAATACTAAAATGACTAAATTAGGTCAAAAAGTAACTAAGGGGAAAAATAACTAATTAATAAACTAACTAGTGAGTAATCAATTTAGTAAATTCACTTAATGAATAAAGTAACTTGGTGACTAATTTAGTAACAACTAATTCAATAATTAAGTAACTAATAAGTATTAAGTAAGGAAGTTATTTTCAGTAAGAAAGTAATTAAAAAGGAAAGGAACTAATTAATAAATGAGAATTAATAAATAAAAAATTAAGCAATAAAGTAACTAATTAATAACTTACTAATTAATTAATGAAGCAACTAAGTTACTTATTTAGCCTCAAAATAACCAATTTTATAATAATGTAGTTACTTTATTAAGTAAGAAAGTAATTAAGAAAGGAAGCAACTAATTAATTAATAAAGTAACGAAAAAGTCACTAAAGTAAGACTTACTTATTAAAGTAACTTGGTGATTAATTTTGTAACGACATAACATAAGTATTAAGTAAGGCAGTAAGTTAATGAATAAAGTAACTAAATTACTAATTAATAAATTAATTAAATAAATAAATTAATTAATTAAATAAATAAATTACTTACTAAATAAGTTACTTATTTAGTAATAGCATAACTAATTCGATAATATAGTAACTAATAATTAAGGAAGTAATTATAAGTAAGAAAGTAATTAAGAAAGGAAGCATCTAATTAATGATTAAAGTGACAATTTGGAAATTAAAGCAACTAATTAGTAAGTAACTAATTAATAACTAAATAACTAAGTGACTAATTTAGCAACGAAAAATTAAATAATAAAACAACTTATAAGGAAAAAAGTAATTTTAAGTAAAAAAGTAATTAGCAAAGAAAGAAACTAATTAATAAATAAAGTAACGAATTGGAAATTAAAGTAACTAAATAGTATGTTACTAATTAATGAATAAAGTAACTAAGTAACTTATTTAGTAACGACACAACTAATTTGATAATAAAGTAACTATTAAGTAAGGAAGTAATTGTAAATAAATAAGTAATTTATAAAGGAAGCTACTAATTGATTATTAATAAAGTAACGAATTAATCATTGAAGAAACTAATTAGTTATTTACTAATTAATAAATAAAGTAACTAAGTGTCTTGTTTAGTAAAGACACAACTAATTTGATAATAAAGAAACAAATTTGTAATTGAAATGACTAATTACTAAGTTACTATTGAATAAGTGAAGTTACTAAGTCACCTATTGAGTAACGACTTAACTAATTCAATACTAAAGTAACGAATTTGTAATTAAAGTGAGCAATAATTAAGAAAAGGGTAAGGGATAAGAAATATTTCTCTTTCCCTATCTTAGTAAGTTTCGAATAAATGAGTAAAGTAACAAATTAAGTAAGAAAGTATCTAATTACTTAGTAAAGTAACGAATTAATTAGTAATGTATCGAATTAATTAGTAATGTATCGAATTAATTAGTAAAGTAAATAATCAACAAGGCAACTAATTAACTAGCAAAGTGACCAATAAAGTAATAAATTAACCCATAAAGTAGTAAAGTAACTAATAAAGTAACAAACCATACTAATTAATAACAGTAGCTAATTAATTAAAGTATGTGTCAATAAATACTAATTTTTTTAATATCGATTTAAAATCTCGACTGTTGGAGCGAGAGAACAAATAATGTCGAAACGCGAGCCACTGATATATGCTTTTTAAATATTTAGTTTAACAGTTTACATACAAGTCATAGAATTTACGTGCATACTTATAATTATGACATTCATAATTTTCTAAGTACCATTCAATTACAATTATATTACTTGTTTCATCATTTCGCGTTAATGTATAATTAAAATATTTATTAGGAATACAGTATATTAAACTGCATTTCATTATAAGCACACGATAGACCCTAACTTTCGTCATTTGAAAATCAAAATGTTACATACGTGACATTTGTTCTCTCGATAATATTCCATTATTCAATACATATACACAATTCCAATCAGACACAACAATCATCTAATATAATTTTTTTAAAAGTATTTTATCCTATAGTAAAATAAGAAAAAGTGCAAAAAAAATTTAGAAATTCATGATAAGAACGGAAATTAATAAATCGATAGGTATAAAATATTAATCAACAATTTATTCTTACAATTAAAAAAAAATCTATCAATACAACTATAAAAACGCTTTTCTTCTCTATAAATTAAGATTATCTTCTTTAGTTCTATATTCTTAAAATAAAAAAACAATTCTTAGAATATTATTATACTCTTATTATTAGAAATTAACAAAAACGTATTTTAAGTGTATGAATAAAATATATCGAATATCATTCGATATTCCAAATTTGTATTCTTAATCTCAAAATAATTAGATGAACATCCTTTTTTGTTCTTATTGTGAAAAGAATCACAGAAAAAAAATACAAAAATTTGGAAAAAAATTTTATAAAAACGAAAATTACATCTCTAGGGAAAGATGCGTCATTGGTGGATGGAAAAAAGAAGAAAAAAAGTTGGTAAAATGGAGTAGTGGGTGATTGAGCAAGAGAGAAAGAACTAGTTTCAAGGGACCTGTGAATCCCGGAGTGAAATGAGAGACACATGAAACGACGTACGAGAATGCGCCCTCTCGATAATGACAGAAAATTGCTCGCTTTCAACTTACACAGCTAGCTTACCCTGCACTTAATTCAATTCAATTGCGATACAGTTCAATAATTCGATTAATTAAAAAATATTCGCAGCGTCGCTCAGCCTCGCTTTCCAAACGAAAATGCTATTTCAAAAAGGTCCCGCCGCCGTGATATACGCAACAAAAACCAATGATGAGAGGGAAAGGAAGGGGAAAAACAACCGGAAATAACCCCCTAGTGGCCTCAGAGAGAACCACTGACACTGACGCGCCGAGTGCTATGCGAATTCAAATTAATTGATACCCGAGTACAGTATACATATATACACGACTCTCGATATTCCCATATCATCTGTGATTACTTTATTATGAGCTCTAAGTGGACGAGAGATCCTTCTAAAAAAAAATAAAAAAAAAAAAATGAGCAAGAGATGCACTTTGGCCATTTGTAAATTTTTTTTTTCCTTTTTCCCCCTTTTTTTCAAAACAAATATATATATAGTAAAAAAAAAAACTTTTCCCTGGAGGCTTACAAGCTCCAATCCATTCGTTAAAAAACCCCATTATCCAAGCGTAATAGACAAATCGTGCTTTCGTAAACTGTTTTGTCCTGCTTCGAAAAGCAACGGAAAAGGAAAAGGAAAATTGCGTTTCAACGTTTATCAGAGATTTTCAAAAGTACACGAGAGCTGAATAGATTTTATAGGACATTTTTATATATTGTTATTCATATATTGTTTTGTCATGAAAGAGATAATTAAATCTTAGTCCGGGAGAATTTGAAATTAAAAGAACAGAGAAAAAAAAAATTCTTCAATCAAATGAAAAGTGACAAATTTTTTTTATCTCTGGGTGAGTTATGAATATTATTGATCTCTGATGATAATCACCGCACGTGGGGTGTTTTATAGCTTCTTGGAAAAAATTTCTTTTCGACTCGCTTTTGAAAAATGGCGACCGACAGTTTTTCTCCTTTCCTGCCAGACATTCAAGATATTATAATTCGTTGGGGTATCAGGATGATAATAATAACGCGTTAATTAAAGCCGTTGATTTATGCGCCTTTCATATTGTAATTACCTACCGAACTTGACTCGACTTGGAGCGAGCAAACCCGAGAGTCTGGAGACAATCTTTAACTCCCCGGAAGGGTAATGAGAATAAATTAATTAATCAAGGCGCAATTAATACCAACTGTAAACCCCGCATGCTACGTCAAGCACTTTTTAAGTACACGGATTTACCTTTCTCTCTCTCTCTCTCTCTCTCTCTCTCTCTCTCTCTCTCTCTCTCTCTCTCTCTCTCTCTCTCTTATTTTTAATTTCATTCTTGATAATTTTACGTAACTTTAACAACCTATCAATTACCTAATCAAAAACCTGTACATTAATTTTCATTCCTTTAGCTATAATCTTTTTGCCTTTTTTTCTTTCTCGATTTTAAACTATACGATTCAAATCTGTTGAAGTACTTGGTTAATTTTGCATTTTCCGGGAAATAAAATTATTTACGTTGGCCCAAGACATAATGCCAAGGTTTTGAATTAAATATTCAGCCAACCAGTCGAAAAAATTGACAAATCTTAATTTTAATCTTACGATTCATGTAAAATTGAACTAGAAAGGTTTCCTAAAATACCGTCAATCCTCGATTACGTGCATAATTTTTTTTCTTCACATAATTTTTCGTCCTTAAATTGAAAATAAATTACCATTTTTCCAAATTTAAAATAATAATCAAGAATTATTTTTACTTTTTTCAATTTTTTCTTTCAGCAGATTTGAATTTCGCGCCAGTAGTTCCGTGTATTTCCGCCTAGACGGCATAAAAATTCGCTCGCAAACGAGACGGAGTCGATTGGGTATAAGAATAAGAGGATTTTTTCGATGAATTAAATTTCTTGGGTTAATATTAATTCAATATCTAAATTATCTATTATCTATTATCAATTATCTGTAATAATAATAATAATAATAATAATAATAATAATAATAATAATAATAATAATAATAATAATAATAATAATAATATAATAATAATAATAAGAATAATAATAATAATATATTAATATTATATAGTAATATAATAAATAATCTTGAATTTAAATTTTAAATAATAAATTAATATTAACCCAAGAGATTTAATTCATCGAAAAAATCCTCTTATTCTTATAGCCCGTCGACTCCGTCTTGTTTGCGAGCGAATTTTCATGACATCTAGGCGGAAATATACGGAACTACTGGCGCGAAATTCAAATCTAATGAAACAAAAAAAAAATGAAGAAAGTGAAAATAATTCTTGATTATTATTTTAGATTTGGAAAAAATGTTAATTTATTTTCAATTTAAGGACGAAATTGTGAAGAAAAAAAATTATGCACGTAATCGAGGATTGACGGTATTTTAGGAAACCTCTATAGGATAGAGGTTAGGGAACCTTTTGCAACAAAATCCACTAGGGTGCCTCAAATTGTGGCAGAAGAGGCTCAGCTCGTAAAGTACAGGAAGATGCATGCCGGGGATATTAAGGCCATTATCGCCGTTGCATATTCATGCTGTATTATAATGAAAATACAGTTTATTACCAAAGATTAACAGCTTCTTACGACGACGTGCAGTTGCCACCGTGCAGGCCTTCAAAATATACCACAGTGTAGTCGCCCTCTCTCTCTCTCTCTCTCTCTCTTACACCCTCTTGGTTTTCTTGAGAGAATTGTGTGCGACCGGCCTTTTCATTGAGGGGGACCACCCCCCTTCTACCTCAGCCACGGGGCGGGGGGAAGACACGGTCTCTCACGCTTTGAAAATTTCCTATTGCTCTCACCGCACAGAACAAGAGAGAGAGAGAGGGAGAAAGAGAGCAAGCGAACAATAATACTTACTTTACGACGAACTGAACGTCACGAAATTAAAATACGAAATGAATCGTAAAAATTACTATTAAAGTATTAAATAGAACCAAAGTGCGTGATTATGCACTCTTTGAAAATGGAAATTAAAATATCTTCATTATTATTTCCAAGGTTGGGAATTATTTTCCAAATATTTTATTACTAGGGTTTATATTATATTTTCTAGTTTGTATAATTTTCCACTGTGGTAATTTTGTAAAAGCTGAGTGTATTGTCTGACTGATGTTGACTTTTTCTACTTTTGCGAAAATTTTACTAATTAGAAAAATGTTGACTCACTGAATAAAACTTTTACTACTGAGAAAAAAATTCTATACCTATTTGTAAAGCGATGTCTCATTAAAATTGACTTTTGCTACTGATACGAAGTTAAGAAAATTTAGATAAAATTCTGTCTGACCAAAAATCAAGTTTACTACTGAAATTTAAATTCGAAGAAATAAGAACACTTGTCTGACTAAAACTGTCTTTTACTACTATTACAAAAATGAAGAAAACTTTAAATTAAATTGTGTCCGACTAAAACGCACCTTTACTAGTGAAATTTAATTCTCAAGTATTTCGAACTCTTGTCTGACTAAAACTGACTTTTACTACTAAGGCAAAAATTAACAAGAACTTAAATAAAATTCTGTCTGACCAAAAATCATTTTTACTACTGAGATTGAAATCAAAACTTTAAATTAAATTTTGTCCGACTAAAACGCACCTTTACTACTGAAATTTAATTCTCAAGTATTTCGAACTCTTGTCTGACTAAAACTGACTTTTACTACTAAGGCACAAATTAACAAGACCTAAAATAAAATTCTGGCTGACCAAAAGTACCAAAATTGGAAATGAAATTTTGGCTGACTAAAACCCACCTTTACTACTGAAATTTAATTCTCAAGTATTTAGAACTCTTGTCTGACTAAAACTGACTTTTACTACTGAGGCAAAAATTAGCAAGACCTTAAATAAAAATCTGTCTGACCAACAATAACTTTTACTACTGAGATTGAAATTCGAAGAAATAAGAACGCTTGTCTGGATAAAACTGTCTTTTACTACTATTACCAAAAGTACCAAAACTTGAAATGAAATTTTGGCCGACTAAAACGCACCTTTACTACTGAAAATTAATTCTCAAGTATTTAGAACTCTTGTCTGACTAAAACTGACTTTTACTACTAAGGCAAAAATTAACAAGACCTAAAACAAAATTCTGTCTGACCAAAAATCACTTTTACTACTGAGATTGAAATCAAAACTTGAAATAAAATTTTTTCCGACTAAAACGCACCTTTACTACTGAAATTTAATTTCAAAGTATTTACAACTCTTGTTTGTATAAAACCTCTTTTTCACAGATAACAAATTAACGAACGCTTAATTAAAGTTCTGTCCGAGTAATACTCACTTTTACCACTGAGATTAATATTCTAAGAATTTAAAACTCCTGTCTGATTGCAAACTGCCTTTTGCTACTAATCCAAAGAATTACTGCAAATTCGAACATTTTTGTCTGACTAAAACTGTCAATCACTACTAAAACGAGAAACGTACATTAAAATTTTACTCACTGTCTGACTGATTTTTACCTTTACTACTGATATCATTTTTTATTTCAATTATATCACTTTAGAATAATTTTCTAACAATATTAAAAATTAAAACGAGAGGAAAAATACGTTTCAATGGTAATTAAGAGTCGCTAAAAAAATAAATGTCAATAGAGAAAACTTTTCCTTTCGCTTCCTTTTTTATTTACGAAAACTTGGTGACAATACGAGAAGCATGTAATCATTGCTCCGTCATTGTAGTCGGAAAATCGTGTTTATGTGCCGTGAATAAGTAAATATTCATTCTCCAAGTCTCTCTCTCTCTCTCTCTGTCTCTCTCTCACTTACGTTACAGAAACTGGTGGGTAAAGCGTCAGACTTTCTATTGGTAGAGAGGGGGGGCAAATTCAGAACCTAGGGGTGGGTTTCTAGAAGAGAAGAAGAAGAAGTAGGGAGAGAGAGAGAGAGAGAGAGAGGGATAGTGCGAAATCTGCATAATATCGGTAATGCTCAAAATGCCAGTCGCGTAGGTACCTGCCTTGCTTACTGCTTTGCTCTCCTCCACGGCTACGTCAACTAAAACTTAATTATAATTAATTAATGCGACTGCTAACTGAGTTGGGTGGACAACTATTGGCTGTCCTCCATAACGCCTGAAACTTGATAAACCAAAGTCTCATTCACTTGCATATATTTTGTATTTTGAATTTTACATTTCCCACCCTCACTATATATACATATATTTATATACTGATCCATAATAATTCTAAATTTGTCTTTTTTGTTTTCAAGTGCCAAGTTTAGAGTTATCAATTTCCTTCTTTTTTTTCGACCATTTGGTCCCGTGAGAATCAATTCCTCGAATAACCAGAGATCATGGGGGACATAATTTTCACTGGCAACCGCGGTACTAAGTCTATGGCACCATATACAGTGCGTAATTAGAAACCTTTGTGCAAAATGAATACTGTTAATTAACGTACCTAAAAAGACATTATATCCTGGTGCCGTAAACTAAACATGGCCTCTGGCGAGCATATTACACCGTTCTCGTTGTAAATAAGCGATTTCTGCCTTTCGCTATATAGACGCCACCTTTCGTAAATATCGCATCACGTGTTGTTTCCCTCGGTTATTTGTGCTTTACTTTCGTCCAAGAATTTATTCGTCCAATGTGTGAATTATTACTGATGATGATGAATTTTTCATAATTCAAGACATCAAATTTTGAATTTTGATGAGAACTAAATCTCAAACAACTTACTCTTAGCGGTCAATTATCGACCGCTTGTGAGTAAAAAACTTCTACTGCCATCTGTTGGACAGTGAGACAATTATTTTCGCGGGAAATTCAAATTTAACGAGAATTTTTAATAAATAAGATTCAATTTGGTTTTATGGGTAACATTTCTTCCAAGATGGGTTCGATTTAATAAGGTTCAATTTTTTTTTCCCCCTCCAGTTACGGTGTTTTCGTAAATTGAACATTCTCCAGAATTGACAGTGTTCTTATGGAGCAATATAAGTAGCTTTGTCAAATTTGTGCTTGTAGGGTTTTCATACGAGGCGGGGAGATTCATTGAGCAAATTTCACTGCTAATTAATTTCAAGAAATGCATTTTGTAACGCAACGTGAAAATCATATTCACTCGGCAATTCGCTCATCTTTTCACACAAACATTACCCATTCCCGCACCCCCTTATTTCTTGGAAAAATAACCACTCCCCAAGTGAAGCCGCATTCATCAATTCTTGTTCTCTTATCACATAATCAAAGTCTGACTCTTTAGTCTTTATTTATCGTCCAATTATAAAATATAAACATTTCCTCTTCAAACTTTTTGTCAGCTCTATACTTAATTAAATGTGATTTTTATTTATTCATTTATATGACATTTCTACAGTGTCAATTCTAGTGCCAATTCTTATATAATTTATAAACAAAATATATTCTAGACTTCTGTAAAAAACAAAAATTTTCTCCGACTTTTGTATTTTCATTTTTCAAGGATTGACACAAAATTTTGATTTTATTTTTTCCTTTTTTATGATTTACGGACAGAATTTTGCCTTTTTCCCTGATCCCTATTAAAAATAAATTCAAGGTGAGTTCAGATTATAAAAAAAAAGATAAATTTTATAAACAAACATTTGATTTAAAACTTTAGGGGTGTCTGCCTATTTTAAAAATAAAATCAACTACTATGGCCAACTTTCCGCTATTAAACATTCATTTATTTTTAATAGAATTTTAAAAAATTTTAATTTTTTGA
>JUFY01032663.1:173-12995 GCA_001855655.1 Leptopilina clavipes
GTGACCTGGCGATCCGCCATCTGCACCTTACCGAGCTGTCCCACGATCTTAATCACCTCATCGGTGAATCTTTGCCTATCTGAGAAGCCTTCTATTTT
Source organism: Leptopilina clavipes (assembly GCA_001855655.1). NCBI lineage: Eukaryota > Metazoa > Arthropoda > Insecta > Hymenoptera > Figitidae > Leptopilina > Leptopilina clavipes. The sequence continues at coordinate 272 of JUFY01032663.1, forward strand.
AAGCAGAAGGTCTCCTTTCTTTGTGGGTCTTGCTCCCACCACTCGTGTTTGGCTCAGTTCCGGATTCACTTCTCTACGAAGCTTTCCCAGAACTTCAACATATGTAGCATCCTTAGCCACCTTAACAATCATTGCTGATTCTCTTGGTGGCCTTCGCGTTTGGCAGCCCTGGTTTACGTTCGACGTCCTATCGACCTCAAACACAGTCAATTTAGGAGGTTTCTTCTCCTGCTTCTTTTTTTTCGAGTCTTCTTTTGTCTCGGAACTGCTTCTTCTTCTCTTTTGAGACTCCAGAACGACGTTTCTCATCGCAATTGCGTTGAACCGATCTCTCCTGAGTCTCCTGTCCTTTCAAGCTTCTTCTGACCAAACCAAACCTTGATAGAGACGCTCGTCTGTCTCCTTCGCTTCTACGTGCTTGGATCTCACTTCCTGTATGAGCGCTGTTAGACTTTTAAGTCCCTCCTTAATTGTCATGTTGACATTTTTTTGCACCTCACAGGATTTTAGCATTTTTCTGATCTCCTCTGCAATTCTATCAATGCATGCTGCTTCTTCATTACGCAGCTTAATGTATTTATCTTTATCTTCGTTGCAGCTCGCAATGTCAAGTTGAGATGCATTACTGAATAAAGACTTGCAACTGCCATGACTCGTCACTCTGCTTGAGCTTCCTCTTCTGTCTATTCTGTCTAAAATTACTTCTGGTACCAATAACGCGTTGTTGCCCTCCTGCATCCTTGGGCTACTGGCCACCGTCCCCGCGCTAGACGCTTGACGGTCGAACCAGTGGGAGATTTAGCCGAAGCATTACCCCGCAGGTACTCCTTGTTTTTACAATCGCTCATTTTGGTCTTGCTGTTTTGGTTGTCCTTTAGTGAAAAGCCCCGCCACCACGTCAAGGTCTACCGAACATATCCATGATGTCAGCCATGTCTGGCAGTGGATAACCATCCACTAAATCTCAGCGCATGAATGACATCAATGATGTTCGGCAGTGGACAACCATCGGCGGAGTTAAATGTAATTAATAGACCAATCGATAAATGTAATTAATATACCAATCGATTCGTCCTAATAGTTATTTTTATTAAAAAATAGTTTCTTATACATAATGAGGAAGCTAAATGTTCATTAAATGAACAACTTGTTTTATAGGATCTTATATGAATTCCTATAATCAACCTAGGATTTTATATAGGATTCTAGATAGAAATTCATATAGGATCCTATATGGGAATTTTCAGTAGGGTTTAAAGTATAGTAACCGTCCTGTGCTTTTAGAAAATGGGCGAGTCAAGCTCACTTGACTTGACTTGAGATCATGATCGCAACATTTACTGGCCTTTGATCAATTTTTATAAAATTTATGATTTAAGTTCATTTGAGGATTGAAAAAAGAAGTCCTAAGTACTTTTAAAAAATTCAAAATATTTTCCAAAATCTTCAAATTTTTATTATTTTTTTTTGTTTTAACATAACTTCCGGTTTAAACTAAATTAGTTTAAATAACAACAAATATCATTTTTTAATTTTTAAAGGATAAAGTGTTGTAAACACTATAAAAATATTTTCAATCGACAACTTTTCAATATTCAAAATAGCCGATCTAATATGGTCGACAAATTTTCAAAAATGGTTTAAAAGTCACTTGAAACTTCCCAGTGGGCACTGGGACATGGGATGTCTTAAGCACGTCTTTAGGACATCCTTAGGACGTCCATGTCCGTTCAAAGAACGTCCTAAAGACATCTTATGTTCAAAAGACGTCTTTAGGACATAAGATGTCTTTAAGACATCCATAGAACAGACATGGACGTCCTAAGGATGTCTTAAAGACATCCTAAAGTCATCCCATGCCCCTGTGCCCACTGCGTTGTTACTCGGTGTTTTTGAAGACGCTGATTACGAACAAATTGGCACTTTTTTAAAATTTGAAATGGCCGATCTAATATATCAAATAAATTTTTTTTAATTGACTTTATATTTTAAGCTTTTGGATTTATTGTGCTATTTTAGTATGTGTATTATGCTTATTAATGTTTTTTAACCCTCTTACGGTTCAATTAAATTTCAGAAATCGATACCAAAACGGACCATTTTATCCAGCATAGAAAATTGTATATTTCAACATTGATTAATAGTTTTTTGGGTCGCTGATTATAAATCAAAGGTCTGTTTTAGAAAATTCAAAATGGCGGATCCAATATGGCCGATATATATTTTATAAATTTATCGAAGTTGCTTGAAAATCGTAACTCGGAGGATTTCGGGATCGCTGATCACGAATATGATGTTACTTTTAAAAAATTAAAAAATGTCAGATCCAATATGGAAGACATTTAAAAAATATTTTTAAAATTCTCCGGATTCACTTGAAATTCGTTACTCGGGCGTTTTCCGAGACACTAATTGTTGGATTTTGGGATGCAAATTGATCAAGAAACAAAATTTAGGAGGTATAACAAAAATATATTTTAGTAAAGTTAAAAAGAAAGATTACATGAATGTGATGCGTACGCTAGGTAAATCGGAACTAACCTAAAACGTGCATGACATTTGAACCATACCTAACTTTAGACATAGTTTCTCAAAACGGTTGCGCGCGAGTCCTTTTGTATAAATATCTGCTTGTTGGTCGATGGTCGAAATATAAATTACATTAATTTCTTTATTTTCGTACTTCTCGCGAATGAAGTGATATCGGACCTCTATATGTTTTGTTAGCTTATGGAATTCGGGATTCTTAACTAACTTTATTGCGCTTCCGGTTCCGATTGTTCCCTTTAAATATCTAAGGATACATTTGACAGCTTGCCAGTGCGATTGATCATTATTTGAAAGGAAACGACTTACTATTCCGACCGCGTAAGCAATATCAGGCCTCGAGACTGTTGAAAGAAATAACAAAGATCCGACTGCTTCACGATAAGGGACGGATTCATTTAAGTTATCAGTGTTCTTCGTTACAGATTCTAGAATCGTGTGCGGATCAGCGGGAACAGAATTTGGATTCGCGTTCATCATATTAAAACGATTAAGAATTCGATTTGCATAAGCAGTTTGATGAATAAAGATTGTTTTGTTTTTGCGGTCACGTTCTATTTGCAAACCAACAAATAGATCAGCCTGGCTTGTTGTTATATCAAACAAATTTTTAAGCGCGATCATCACTGCATCTAAAGCTTGCTTGGTTTTGGCTATCACGAGACCATCATCTACGTAAAGAGCAAGATAAACTTTATCGTTTTTAAAGTCACCAAAATAAATACACTTATCCGCTTCAGTTTGTTTAAACTTAAAGTCTTTAAGGAACTAATCGAATTTCTTATTCCAACATCTGGACGACTGTTTTAAGCCGTACAGAGATTTGTTTAGTTTACAAATCTGAGTACGATCTTCTACGTTGAGACCTTCGGGAAGTTTTATAAATATTTCTTCTTCTAACTGCCCATTCAGGAATGCTGTTTTTTTATCGAATTGTTCGATTTCGAGGTCATCATTGGCTGCGATTGCTTGAAGAAGGCGCACTGATTCGTAACGCTCTACAGGCGAAAATATTTCATCATAGTCAACACCGGTTTCCTGGGAAAAGCCCTTGGCACACAGTCGTGCTTTGTAGCGAGAAATCTCTCCAGTTGGCGAATGTTTGACACGAAACACCCATTTGCAGCCAATAGCTTTCCGATGATTAGGTAAAGGAACCAGATCCCAAGTGTGATTTTTTGTATGCGCATCTAATTCTTCTTGGATAGCTAGTGTCCATTTGTCCTTATCTTTCCCAGACATCGCCTCTTCAAAAGTTGTGGGTTCTTCATTTAGAGCAAGATTGGCTTCATAGCGATCACGTATTTAAGAGTGTTTCGATCTCTAAGTTCATATGTATTGAGTCTTTGATCTTCTTCCGGAATCTGTGGATTTTGATTTTCTTTCGGAATGTCGACATCGTCATCTGCTTCATTTTCGTCTGTTTGAACATCAGGGAGAATTTCCATTTCTCCAATCTCTTCTTCAAAAAGATCGTCATTGAAGTGAATCCAGGGTCCTTCCAATTACAAGCTCGATTTTTCGGTAACTTTCTCATTGAAGACAACGTTTCTAGAGATATTTACGCGACTGGTATCTGGATCATAAAGTCTGTAATTACTTGATTCTCCATCGTAGCCAACTAGAATACCTCGTTTCGATTTTGGATCCCATTTTTGCGATGTTGCTTTGGACCATTGTCTCTCCTAAAAATCTTCATAGTTTGGCCAAATTTATTTCTAATCATTGCCTCATATTGTTTAAAAGCTTCAAAAACATCACTTTTATGGCGTAAGAAGTATACGTGACGGAAGCTAGATTTATCATCCTTAAAGAGAACAAAGAATTTTGCCCCTCCGATTGATGGCACAGACATTGGACCGCATAAATCACTGTGATTGTATTCACCAGGTTTTAGTTGTTTTTTGAGTTGGCATTGAATTTTAAAAGGTAAACGATGCTGTTTACCTCGTTGGCAAGCACTGCAGAAGAAATCATCGACATTGGATATCTTGACACCTGTACTATGTCCATTTTTTATCATTTCAATCATGCTCTTGCCATTAATATGACCGAGGCGTTCGTGCCATATTCTAATGGTATCTGTAGTTGCTGTATTTACCTGATAATTAGTCTCGGTATTAAAATGAAGCCTGTAGAGATTTTTGGCTTGTTTAGTGCCGGTCGCCACTGTTTTGTCGTTGAAAAGAATATTGATGTAATTTCCGGAAAAGTAAAAACCGTAACCTTTTTCTGTGCATGCTCCGATTGAGAAAAGGTTCTTTCGAAGTGTCGGAACGTATAGTACATCGTCCAACTTTCCGTCTTCCCATGTGTTGTAGACATATCTCTTGATTTTAATTGTACCGCGACCTTTGATTTCGTGTAGAGTCATCTCTGAGTTTCACATTATCTCCGTTGCACTCGCGGAAATTTGAAAACCACTCACGATGAAATGTTATGTGCTTTGAAGCACCACTATCACTTAACCATACGTCGTCAGAATCACTAGATACGGTTAATTTATTAGCGGGATTGTCGATGAAAGAATTAAAAGCACAATAACTCGCGGTGTTTTCTTCTTTGTCTGAATTTTCGCTTTGATTGCCTTTCTGCAAGTCCTTGATTCTTTTGCGGCAATTTCTTGCAATGTGACCTACTTTGCCGCAGTAAAAACATTCAATATGTTTCCTTTGTTGATATTGTTGTTGATTATCCGAGTTTGATTGGTTATATTAAAATTGTTGCGAGTTTTGACCCCCAGATGTAGTATTCCGCTTATTCCTTAAATACTGTTGTGTGCTTTTGTTGTCAGATAATTTTAAAGTGGCGAGAGCGCTTGCCGTCTCCTCCATTGCTGTCGAACGGTTCTCTTCCATGAGTAAAAGTTGAGTTAAATTTGCAAGCGTTTGATTTTCAGAGGTCACACTGTCCCATGCTGATACAAAGTGATAGAATTTTGTTGGTAGACTTCCGAGAATCTTGGCCATGATGACGATGTCTGATATTGTCTCGCCAAGATCTTTCAATTGTCTAGCCATGTTTTCAACTTTAGTAATGTGTTTTGCAATCGAGTCCGTATTTGACATTCTATATTCGTGAAACTTCGTCTTGAGCGTGAGCTTGTTTAATTCACTTTTCTGCTCATGGATCATGCACAACTTGGACCACATCTCCGCAGCAGTTTGACAAGTTATTAGATATTCAAGTTGTGCGCATTCCATTGTTGACGATAAAATAACCATTACTTTTGCATTATTTTTAGTCCAAGCGCCTTTTTTTGTTCTTCGGTTACAGCATCACCGGTCGGTGCCTTATTTGTTCCATTCACAATGTTTAAGAGATCGTGCGCAACGAGTATTGCATTTATTTGGAATTTCCAAACGATAAAGTTCGTTCCGTCGAACTTTACTACGTTACACGTATCCGCTGAGTCGGACATTGTTTTTCAACAGAATCACTACAAGAAAGAAAATTATTCGCGGGCACACGACACTACTAACTTTCTCTTCTCCTATAACTTTTGATCAATTATACATCCTGGACCCATAACCTGTTGGATTTTGGGATGCAAATTGATCAAGAAACAAAATTTAGGAGGTATAACAAAAATATATTTTAGTAAAGTTGAAAAAGAAAAGATTACATGAATGTGATGCGTACGCTAGGTAAATCGGAACTAACCTAAACCGTGCTTCTGCTTGACGATGCGCAAAACAACGACGCAAGATGAACATAGGAACGTAAATATTATACGAAGTGCCCGGGTCAAATAAGAAAACACAAAAAATATTCCAACACTGATCAGGAATTTGAAGTTCGTTTTCAAAAATTTAAAATTGCGGTTCTGTTAGGGCGGTTGAAAATTTAAAAAGTTGTGCTACCCTGCCGAAAGAGTGGACTGGTTTGGTACTGAATTGGACTAAGCTCTCAGTCCGTTTCAGTCCAACTACCTGGACACCCATCAGCAGACATTTTTAAAGTTCTTAACAATAAATTTAAATGTCACTAAATCGTCACTGCCTATATGCGAGTGAAACTCAAAATAACCTAAACATATTTTAAATGTAATTCCCGTTAAGTTTGGAATGTTTATTGCACCCCTTACTTTAACAATGGACCCTTAGATCTATTGTTATACTGGATTAAAATTTTATGACTTAAAAAATTTGTAATTCAAGAAATTCAAATTCAAAAAAGGAAAATTTCGAATTTGTAACGTTTCATGATGACAAATATCTAAAATTTATTAAAAAATAATTATTAAGAAATTGTATATTATTTTTTAATTTAGATTCCAAAAGATATATAAGCATACGTGATAAATCCGAACTAATGTAAGTTCATGAAAAAACACCTACACAGCTGACATCGGTATTTTTAGCAGGGCTAACAGTATTGTTAAATTTTAAATAAACAAATAATTTTTTTTTTAATAAAACAAAGTTTTTATATAGTTAAAGAGTGTTTTTGTTGAACTAAAAAAGATCATGATCAATATAATCTATGGGAATTAAAAAAAAATTCTAGAAAATACCTTAATATTCAGGCGTGTAAAGTGGTATGAACCCTGAAGCGAATTCAGTCTACTTTCACTTCCATCTGAAAAAAAGGTGTCAATTGATATTAAAGTAAGACTTTGTTTTTCTTTTTACTGTGTTTAAGATCCCTGGAAGTTATATTACGTGCTGCTTGGGACCGTACCACCAAAAAAAAACTTTTTTTAATATTTAAAAAATTTTTTATCTGAATTTAAAAAAAATTGTTTTACAATCTTTTTTAATTACCTTTGTAAATACCATAACATTTCTTTTTTATTAAAATACTAGGTTCGTCCGTTTTCTATAAATTTATTAGCAGTTTTGAAAATGAAATATACAAGTCTCCAATTATTAAAAAATTTTTCAATTTTTTGTTAAATAATTATTAAATTTTAGATATTTTTAATTTATTGAGTATTTTTGTAATTAATTAACACAAAAATTATTTTTCAAACAAACTACTTCTAGAATTAGTTTTATTTCATTGAATAAAAATTTTATTTTAGCCGTATATTTTACTGATTAGCTGTAATATATATTGCCTCAAATCTAGCCTGATCGATTAATTAATCAGACTCCAAATCAAAATTTGAAAATCTGAATAGATAAAGAGTGTCAATTTATAATAACCAATTAGAGTCTATGTTGAACCAGATAAAGTAAAGTATCACTTACATACTTATCAAAACCATGCTAAATACGTGTAGGTCCCGAAGGTGCCAGATTAAATTCCAATTTATATTTTCAGTTATCTATGAAAAATATTACTTAAATTCAATTTTTTTAGGGTTTGTCTGTCTTATGACTTATGTCTATGATAATGGTACCCATAGCAACTGTTTCTATAGCAACAATTTCTATGGAAATGGTAACCATAGCCACGACACTCTAAGATGTAGGCGCTTTGCGCTTGCTTCTCTTACTGATATTTCAAAGATATTATGAGTTTCTAATGAACCCTCGCTTTCTGATCATTCACAGATACCTACACAACACGATATATTCCTGTCAGCTTCCTTGGAAGATCTGTGAGGTTCGGATGGAAGCTTCCTGAAAGTTTACAGGACGTTTTAAATGTCCGCCTTAAGGAAGCTTTCATTGGAAGCTTCCCTGGAACCTGAAGCGAAGCTTCCAGTAAAATTTTCATTTTTTTAATATTCTAAAGAAAAGAAAATTTACCCTTTATTCCATAATGAAATGGATAAAATTTTGATAAATACTTGAAAAAATCTTTAAAATTTTTAAAATGAAGCTTCTAGTGGATGATTTGGGGAAGCTTTCCTTAAGCCTCCTTGAAATATCCCCTCGAAATTCCTTGGAAGCTTCGCTTAAGGTTGCAGGGAAGCTTTCCTTGCTTCTCTTGCAATTTTGGGCACTTTAAAGCTGCCTGATGGGACATTCGCTGAGTCGGACGATGAAACCATTGGCCTGTTTAGTTTAAATACACTTCCCGGGCTTTTCGAAATCTAAGATGGGCGGTCCCGGTCCTGGGCCTCTGACTTAACTACTGTAGGTCGAATATCGGTCTTGGTGGCAGTTGGCTAACAGGATTGTGACTACTGATAGGGTCAAATGGGCTATGGAATCTTTGAGTCCTTATAGGTCTCCCGGTCTGGACGGCATCTTTCCTGTTCTCTTACAAAAAGCAATAGGAGATGCTATGGGACCGCTGGTGAGACTTGTGAGGGCGATTCTGACTTTGGGATATGTCCCAAAAGTATGAAAGGATAGGAAAGCTGTGTTCACACTTAAAGCGGGAAAGAACGGATACACCTTACAGAAGGATTTCCGCCCTATTAGCCTCACACATCTTTTATTCTAAAATTAATTCAAAGACTAGTGGATAGATACATCCGCAGTGAGATCCTGAAGCAGCATCCGCTGCCTATAGAGTGGGATACTCTACGGAAACAGCCCTGGCCAGAATGGTTATCTTTATTGACGGACACCTACAAAACCAGGAATTTGCAGTAGATGTTTTTATGGACATAGAGGGGACTGAAGACTATCTTGTAATTCTGGAGTCTATAATAATCGCAAATCACTGAATACTTTTGTGTGTTCTGATTTTAACTGAAAGATTGTAATGTCGTTAGGATCTGGTAGGATCCAACTTGCAAAAGGTTTTTACCAGGTTCTTAACTTGCTTTCTTAACAAGGTTGTATTCACAGATGATGATAATAAAACAAGTAACTGTTATCATTTTTCATCCACATATAAACTATTTTAATTTGCTATTTCTTATTTAGTCAAATGTAAGAAAAATTTTCTCTCTTAATAGCCAATTTTCAAACACATAAATTGCAACTGCTACTTTATCTTGAAACTCAATTCTTTCAACTGTATACGAACAAAGAAAAAAGTAATTTATTAAAATCAATCTCATATATAAGGTATATAACTGCGGTTTGTGAGACACACTTTCGTGGTATTCTTGGACATTGAAAGGAAGGAAATGTGATTTCTGGGGAAACATTGTTATTTCACGAAGTAAATTTCGTCGGACCAAGAGATGTGTTTCGTTTGGTTCAGACAGTTCAATGCTTGCAGTCTTTATAACTTTGATCGAGTCACAGACGAATCTCATTTTGTCCACACTCTCACCCTCGTTTCCGTAAATTACTTTTCAAAAGAGCCATGGACACCTTTTAAGAGGATACTATCAAACACATATCTATAAATTCTATGATCGATATCACTCCAAGAAAGTCTTAAAGCTGAAACTCTTCCACATAAATAGAATTATGTTTTATAAAGATTGAAATTGTTTATGCGCTCTTCTTTCGCTGTGGAAAGTATACCTTCACATATAAAATGGTTGTGGTATTTCAAATCCATCTTTATTTTACTTCCATTAGCAAATAGAAAGTCAATTTCTTCCATAATAATTATAAGCATATTCATAATATAAATAAAAAAGCTTAGTTAAAATGAAAGAAACTTAATTGTAGAAATATACACACATGAAGAAACTGCCTTGATTTGAATTTACAATACCTACAATTTTATCGTGCATCAAGTTTGCTCCTCAGTAATACGTAAGGGCGATTCCACCTGGAATTTTTAGTATAAATACCAACATAACATTTTTGAAAATTGTTAATCAATATATGTAATATTTAAAAAACTAAAAAATCACCCAAATAGCAGGTAACAGTAACATTGCTTGGCGTTAATGACTTTGTTAAACATATAAAAATTCATTCTTATTATTTTTTCTTTTCTGTATAAAAAATTTTTAGTTTCAGGTTATGTTTAAAATTTAACGTCGCTTAACCCCTTAAGGACTGGAAGCACAGATTTTTTACCCAAGATTCAGGGTCACCGTTCTTTGTATTCACGTATGACAAAAATTTCACAAGTACCACTCCACATGACTTTGTTTGTCCTCTTTCAGAAGCGTACCCAAGGCTCCAAAGAAAGCGCACACGACTACATTACTACATTACAGACATTAATACGCCGGGACGGTAATATGACTCAGGAAAGCGAAATCGAAAGACTGTACATAAATCTTAGGCCCGAATATCGCCGGTATATTCGACGACACGAAGTATGAAACGTATCCGATTTGATTAGGTTAACTAACGAGTTTGAACTCATTGTTCACACGGAGAAAAGCTATAAACCGCCCCCTCAATCGATGTTAAATGCCGATAATAAGTTAAATTCCTCCTATAAATATAAAATGTCGCCGCGATAGAAAATAATTACGAAAGATACGGATCTTGTTGGCGTTGTGGCCAACGCGGCCACACACGCCTCGTTTGCAAAAATCCCCAAAAGAAGATTTGCTCCTATTGTGGCAAAATCGGAGTTTTCTTTTTGGATTGCAAATGTACGAAACCAGAAAACGCGAAACGGGTCGATACGGGAAAACCGGCACAAAATCGATCTGAGAACAGAATACACACAGCCGGCGAACCAACGATGACAGATTAGGGATCATAGGTCCTAATGATAAGCGTGTTTTTGGACCAATTCACTTCTTGAACAAAACATTCTACGCGCTCCTCGATACAGGCGCGAGTAAATCGTATATTTCAGAAAAAATGTTTCAAAAATTTAACAGGAACGATAAATTCGAATTAAAACCGGCAAATTTAATCGCAAGATTTGTCGATAGTCGTTGCGCGATGGTACTCGGTACCGTTGATTTAGTTATAACCTTTTACGAAAAAACGATACGAATTAATTTTCGAGTGTTGCCAAATTTGGAAACAGACCTTTTATTCGGTCTAGATATTTTAACTGCCGTTAATTATCGCTTTGATTTCTCCCCGGTCTCTAAAATCGAAGAAAAACCGATAGCACACGCAACGGAAATTGAAGGATCAATCAAAGTTATTAACGAAGAATTAAAAACATTCGCGAATATTAATAAACCGACCACCTACGACGAACACGTGATTAGACTCAAACCGAATACGAAGCCCGTTAATACACATTACACGCCGCGTAATCCAGCTATGCTTGAGGTTATGTACAAAGAAGCCGACATGATGTTAGAAGCTGTCGTTATCGAACCAGCCGAGGGAGAATGGTGTTTACCCATCATCATTACGAAGCGAAAAGATAAAACGTACCGTTTTTGCAGCGATTTGCGAAAGGTCAACAGCGTATCAATCCGATATGTATATCCAATTCCACACATCAACGCAACGTTAGATCGATTAAAGAATTCCAAGTACTTTACTAAGATCGACTTGTGAAATGGCTTTTGGAACATATCATTGGCAAAAGAAAGTCGTCCGATCACTGCTTTCGTGATACCCGGCCGAGGTTTGTTCCAATATAAAGTAATGCCATTTGGATTACATTCAGCTTTCGCGACATTCCAAAGAACAGTAGAAAAAGTGCTAGGACCGGAGTTAAGAGTTTCTGCTTTCGTCTATCTTGACGACATAATCATCCTAGAAAAAACGGTTAGCGAACATTTAAGAAACGTCAGACGCGTATTAAAGCGTTTGCTAGAAGCAAACCTAAAAGTGAACCCCGAGAAATCTGAGTTCTTTAAAACAAGCGTTACTTACTTAGGTCACGTAGTCGACAGCAAAGGTATACATATACCGATCCCAAAAAAATAAAATCAATGGTAGAATGCAAAACGCCCGAGAATATCACCGAACTTCGCCGATTTATCGGCATGATTTCTTGGTACCGTCGTTATTTACCGGATTGCTCAACGTTATCAAAACCACTATCAAACCTGCTCCAAAAGAAGCAAAAGTGGGAATGGACGAAAGAGCGAAACGACGCGTTCGAAACTTTAAAGAAGCGATTGTCGACCGCACCAATTCTCGCTGTTCCCGATTTCTCGGTTTCTTTTTGTTTACAAACGGACGCTAGTAAATACGGTCTAGGCACAGTTTTAACGCAAAATATAAATGGTAGAGAAGTAGTCATCGCTTACTCGAGCCGAACATTAAACAAAGCCGAGCAAAACTATTCCGTCACGGAAAAGGAATGCTTAGCAGTCGTATGGGAAATATCCAAAATGCGATATTACCTCGAAGGGTATTCCTTCACAGTAATGACCTATCATCTCTAGCTAAAATGGTTACAATCTATTGAAATATACTAGGTTGGCAATATAATTATTTCTATGTATGGTTGGCTGCACTGAGCGTGATTATAGACGTGAGGTTAGTTGGTT
>JUFY01032664.1:15916-27816 GCA_001855655.1 Leptopilina clavipes
CTTGAAAGTTAACAGAAAAGTTGTTTAAAAAGTTCTTTGCAGTTACTTTCCATCAGAAAATTATTTATCAAAAGTGAAGGTATATTTATTAATTAATCTTAAATTATTATTATTAATTCATTCATCAATTTATCTTCAGTATCAAAACTGATTTTTAATTAGCCAAACAATTTTTCTATTTTGAATTTATGTAATTAATTTCCATTTATTATTAATATTGACAATTTTTTTTATTATAATTTTTAAAATTAATTTCCATTACTATCTTATCTATTTATATAACAAAACTAACGAATTCTTACAATTAGCGAATTGTAAAAGAGCAAAAATTTATTTTCAGGAACTGTAGGCAATTTCTATTGAATTTTGAGAAGAATTTTTAAGCATAATGTCAGTAAAATTTATGATATGGATTCTTAATATTCACATCATACTAATTTGCATCAGTGCTGAAAGACTTCACTGGTTGGATAATTTTGTAGAATATTTAAAAAACGACAAAAAAGAGCATCAAGTATTACTTCTTTCTGATAGAAAACAAAATTACCAATCCAAAGCAACAGAAATGATAATTAGAAAATTTTCCGAAAATCTAAACATTCAGCAAATGAGTTACGAAGTCGTTAATTCACACCTGATGACTCAGAATTTAAGCCAACTGTCCTATTTTAACGATCCTCGTTCAACAATGATCGTCATTATTTTATCTCAACAAAAGGAGAATTTTTCCAAAATTGTCGAATTTTTGGATAAAATTTCCGAAGCAAAGCGAAGATCAAGATGTCTAATCATCAGTGGCGAACGACAGGAGAAATCAGTTGTGAAAAAGCTACTGCGGTACATGTGGTCCAAAAAGATATTGGATGCAACATTTTTGGAATTTGCTGAAACCAAAATTGTGGAAAATAATCTGTACAATAACTTGAAGGGAAATTTAGACAAAGAAGCAATTGTACATCTGTATAATCCGTTTACAAGAATTCACAAAAGATCGAATTTTTCAAAAGCGGTGAATTTGTTCCCTAGGAAAGATCTAAATTTGAATCAATTCTTATTGAATGTTGGAATAATGTACCGTGAACAGTATATGATGTTTGAGAAGAACATCAATGGTACTGTGTACAATCCTAGAGGAAGTGTTCCAGATATTTTTAAGCTCCTGTCGCGAATTATGAATTTCAAACCGATTTGGAAGACGCATTTTCCGAAAGGTCACTACGGGAGCATAAATTGCGATAAGGAGAATAGTACAGGTCTACTGAAAATGCTAGTGTTTAGCGAAATTCATCTCATCGGTTTCGAAGCCTTGTATCCACAGACTTGTCAGAAGCAAATGATCGAATATACCAAAATCGGCAATCGTATGAACGACATTGGTATCTTAGTACCCATCTATTCCGGTAAATCAAATTTGATCATGTACAGGCAAATATTTTACATATTGATCATTAGTTTCTTCCTTCTACTCACTTGGCAACTGCTCCAAATTCTCTCGCTCGACAGGAAGAATTTAGAATTACTGAATTTAGTAGCCATCGTCCTAGGTCAGACGACATCGATTCAACCCCGAAAATCCACTGAGAGAATTCTTTTTGTAGCCATTCTGCTCACTTCTCTACTCTACTCGAGCACCTTCTTCACAGTTTTGACGGGTTTCAGACTAAATGAATTCAATCGGCGTGAAATAAACACAATCGACGATGTTGTCGCTTCGGATCTAGAGCCCATAATGAACCAAGTCTATTATGACAAGTTGAATTACTTTCATAGTAAAAGTCTGAATGCTCTGACGAAAAAGGCTACAGTGTACAATAATCAGGATGAATCCTGTTTTCATCAGATTATCACCGGGAAAAAAGTCGCCTGCATCCATAGAACTGAATATTTGGAAATGATTTTACAACAAGTAAAAGTAAAGTTCAATCACCCGATTATGAAATTGATCAGGGAACGTATTGCAACGACTCCAGTGATAACTTTACTAGAACCGGCATCACCATTCCTTGACCGTTTTGGGAAAGTTAAGCAAACTTTGTCTGAATCTGGACTTTTTGAGAAATTACTAAAAGCAGATTCCACTTTCACCACTCATCAAAATGTAACTGAATCCAAAACAGACGAAATTCAAGAGAACAAAACTTCACTAAAGTGGGAAATTTTAATCATCCCTTTCATTGGATACTTCACTTCGATTATTGCCTTTCTTTCTGAAATTGTCCACCATTATTTTATCAAATAATTATTGTTCAATTCGATCCTTGGAAGGTGATAAATAACGTGGAATTATTCATCTCACTTATTTAAACATTTATTAGATGTCAAAAATTAAGATTACGACGTTATGATGACATGGTACGTCAGCATCATCATTAGGCTGATTCTAATTTTTTATTTTGTTAAAAGAAACATCGCTTGTCAATTTCTTAAAACTATCTAATCAATTCGGAATGAAATATATACTTTGACTTAGTTGTTGTTATTATTAGCACTGAAAATGTAGTGTACTAATAAAAAAAAATCTCCCTCATCTTGAATTCAAAATATAAAACAAATTCCCGCGTTTCAGCTACAATTTCTCAGGTAATAATATGCATAACATTTAGGGGAGGGGGTATTATTCGCCCTCGGGAGCGGTAATGGGTCGTATGTATGCGCGCTCGAGAATGTTTTAGACATTTGTTCCCTCGAAATGTAGCAGCATAAGCTTGGCCAAACAGTCGAAGCTGGTCTTGTGGACAGCTCAGTAACTTCCTGATGGTACGAATTGGCCTTCTCACATTCCACAAGCTTGTCGTGAGAATGCACGTGTTTCCACATCCTTTGTCACATTAGTTTCCTATTACACGAAAAGGGTTGACGTTAAAATGGAAAATTTTAATTAAATCATTCCCTTTCTCTCAGTAATATATTCCTTCCATGCCTTACTGATCTGAATTAATTTTCCAATTTTTGGAAATAATTTTTCCAGCAGCTGTTTTTTAAAGTACTTGGAGAGATTCTTAGTAATATCCGAGAAGGAAATATAAAGTCTTGGTCTTGTATCATCAGAGCGGGGGTTTGTGCTTGTTAGGGATGAGGTTCATCCTGAGGGAAACGCATTATTAATGACTAAGAAGGGGATCTGTCCTTCTTACTTGAGAGCAGTCAGACCTAGATTTAGGCTCGTTTTCTAATGACGATTAATTCAATGTCTTCTCGCTCTCAGGATACAACAGGTTTCGTCCTTCCGTTTAAGAGCACGCGAACTTCCTCTCAACTCCCCATTTACTGATTTTCAACTAATAGGAATGAGTTCTGCCTTCCATCATTAATCAGAATTCTCGGTGTGAATAGTAATGACGCACCCCAATTTTGATAGCCCTGGGGTTTTAACCCACATTACACACACACACACACACCCCTGGGGTTACACTGGTCACGAAAATCACTATTCACCAGATGTCGATTTGACAAGGTTTCTTTGTTAAGAAAAACAAATTCGTATTGCGAGAGAAAAACCACAAATAGTAATCAAAAATAGTTTATCAAAATTTTTCTATTATTATTTTTCTATTAATATATCTTTCGTTTGGGATTAATATTATAGAGAGAAATGAAAAATCATGCGGGGATTAGTGATCAACATGAAAGCCTCGGGGGTTAATCTGATTATTCTCGTTCGCTAATGTTTTGGGTAGAGAAGACAAGGGGTGATTGTTACAAGTAGGCGTCCACTTCACGTTTGCCTGGTTTTAGGGGAATTGGCTAAAATCCACTGGCGTTAATAGCGTTTAGTTGACCCATGTCCGAGTGTCAATGCAGGTTGCGAGCGAGATGAGAGAGAGAGAATTGGATCAAAGTCCGAAGAGCATTCGTTGCGTTGAAGTAATGATCCGACTCCTAATGAGACGGTGTCGCTGATGAAGACAGAAAGGAGGGATATAACTACCGATGATCCTTTCCTGATCCCATGAACGTGACTTTTATTATCTTTAATAGACACAATCGAGTGTCGATCAACTCTCTCAAATTACTCGCATTTAAATTAACTGCTCTGCACTCTTGTTCAATATAATACCTGCAATATTGGAAATTTTCTGAACTTTGATCACAGCGATTGGAAATTCACCAATTAGTTCAGATCGATGCAATTATCTTTACTTCTCTCCCTTTTCTCTTTCTTTATCTTTTCCAAATACAATGATTCAATCGTTGGAAATTTTCGAGTTCATAAAACTTACGAGTCGTTCAATTAATTTCAAGGAATTAGATAATTTAATCATAGAAAAAGATCCTAACTAGCGGCGCGCGCATACTGGAAAATGGCGACACCAGTCCGATCAGCTGATGAACGACTTATGCTCTTCGATAATTTCAGCGTTTTCGGTACAAAGTAAAATAATTCAGATATTTAAATGAATAATTTGACTTAAAAAAACTCGACTCTACTGGGTCGAGTTTTACCTATAAACTATTTTTTAATAAATACATTTTTCTACACGAATTTGAGTAATTCTGATATATACTTTAGAAATCTTAACTTTTAGAACTTGAAAAATTGCTCATTAAGTATGTGATTATGGTTAAAATTGAGAAAACATTGTGTTATTTTCCCGCTAGGAAAGAAATAAGTTCGATCTTGATTTACAGGATTATCTGCTAAAGGACGAAAGTTGTGACAAGCTCATCAACAAGTACCATCATCATGACGATATCGTTTTCCTTTGTCTAGGACAATTCTGGATACTTTTAGCCCATTTTTCTTTCGTTCCCCCTTGGTTCGAAATAAGTTTTTGGGTTCAATTCACATTTACGGGGAATGCCCGAAACTCGGTAAATATCAAAATGATAAGATCGTCTCTCAACGCTATCAGCACTAATTCCCCTGTGTATATATACATGACACTTGTACATGCGGTATCGAGTTTGCGAATAAAGTCCATTTTGCCCGAAGCTAAAGACAACGATGTTTACTGTTACGACAGTTCGGGCCCAGCCAGATGGGGTAATATTCAAACGCATTATCGTACCTCTCTCTCTCTCTTTCTCTTCGTACAAGTTGCGATCTTTACGAAGGAATATTATCACTTGGGATCTAACCGCAAACATTGTCTTCTCTTCTAATAAAATGAATTTGTCTGCGGAGTCATTTGTGAACTGTATAATATTATCATCTAGTGTGTCTGTTACAGTAATTCAAAGTCCTCCCCTGCTTCTTTGAAAATGGAAAGAATATAGTGGGAATAAGGAAACAAATAGCTGCAGATGCTCAGCTTCACACGAGTGAAAGCAGACTATATACACGATTTTCTTCGTTTCGGACACATTATTTCGACTTGCGAACCCCTCTTAAGGAAACAAAGAACGTTCGTCATTCTGGACGCCAGGCACTTTCGTCGACGTTTGACACCCCTCATTTATGTGTCTGCTGGTAGGAGAAAAAAGTTTTATGGCAAAGAAGATGACTTGATGCAATTAGTCAGCGGGAATAACGAATCATAACAAAAACTGATCTTACAAGCAGAAATATAATATCCACAGATTATCAATATCATTTTCCTTATTACTGTCAATTGTACTTTTTACTTAATTTCACCTGCCAGTGAAATTTATTCTATCGAAAATAAAATTTTTTGTAATTTTAATAAACATCAAAAGCGTCACATTAGTATAAAGTACAATTTGTCAAAAAAAAAAAAGAAAAAGTCTTTTTTTTTCCAGTAAAGAAAGACGAATTTTCTCTCATTTTTACCTTCAGTGGAAACAATATTAGTTTAGACCATATCAGTTTTAATAAAAGTTTTACTAAAAAGAATTTAAAGGAACTTTTTTTTACATCAAACAGGCTCAGAAACTTCAAAGTATCACATTGATCGAGTTATAAAGCCGCCATTGTATATGGATAAAAATCTACTCAAAGGAGAATGAATAATCGCATTAGAAATTTTTTTCTATACGTAGATTAAGTGTGAAAGGAAATCGTAAAAGAAATCGCTTGTAGCTGACGAGAATAGAAATCCGAAATGTAATATCGGATTACTTTAGGGGCTATCGAGTATATGGGGAAGGGTAAAAGTCCGAATCTTAGGAACCGCTAATACTTTCGTAAGTAAACCATTAACTCCCATTTTTGTTGAAATTCACCATGAATTTCATGGGATTTTCTCCTACAAATTCAATCCAAATGTTTTCCTATAATTTTTTACAAATTGTATAGATTTTCGTTTCTTTTTTTTTTTGTTTCAAATAATTAATTTCCCTCTTTCGTTTTTTGGAAAGTTTTTCTTTTAGTAAATATTGTAACAAATAATAAACTGGCGATACTTATTTTCTGCGCGATCTATAGAAAATAAATGTGCGATTTGCAGAAAAGTGTATATTAGTTTTCGAGCATGAAAACAAGAGATTGGAAAATGAACTACGTGCTCGAGTACCTATGGCATCATGGATACGACAGGTAGATTTTTCCCCCTTTTTTTTTGGTCGACAATTCTGGAGTGTAAATAAATACAAAGTGATTTTATTTTTATTTTTGCCATCGACGAATGGAAAAAAGCTTCGAAAATTTACTTTGCAAGATTAAATTTGCTCCTTTCCTTTAATAGAATTGAGAATAATTGAGAAAAATATGCAAAAGTTGAAATAATTACAGAAGCTATGGAATAATTTATTTAAATTGAAATTGTAAAATTAAAAATATTTTTCCATTTAGAGATAATTAAATTTAAACTACTTATTCATTCGCATTAATTGATTGCACAATTTATCGTAAGTTACTGCAGTAGCGAACGAATTTGCTCGATGTATGCAATATGTTTTTGCAAAAAGGAAAAGAGAGGGGAAAATTTCTGCAACACATACATAACAATTTGATGGGAGTGTATGGGACCTCCCATGGGGATAGATAGATTGGCATGTGCGAGATATTGAATCATACCGAACCGGTTTTTCCCGAACAAGACTGATGATCACAGAAATTACTAAATTCGATATTTATCGATCGAATTTTTTTCAAGATTAAATTCACTGTTTTTAGGCATCGCTTTTGAAGTCTTAATATTCGACCCTCTCCAATTTAGAAAATAAAAACACAAAATTTAATTTAAATTTTTCTTTTCAGTTTAGAAAAAAAATATTCTAATTTATTTAATTCAAAAATAGTCTCCAAGTGAACCTTGGAATATAAAAACTACCTTTTTCCATATCGACGCAGGAAAATGTTGATAAAATTATAGTCAAGAAACAGAAAAATTCTACTTTTTTCTTCTCCGGGTATTAATTATGATACACGGGAAAGGAAAAACTATTCACTGGCACATTTTTTGAATGTCACAGGTGAATTTTATTCAGGCCTTCTACGTTTATATTTTATTTATAAAAAATATTACTATGGTCGAGGAAAAAGAAGGAAATGTAAGTTGAAAATTCTCCAGTCCTTCACTTGAAAGTTAACAGAAAAGTTGTTTAAAAAGTTCTTTGCAGTTACTTTCCATCAGAAAATTATTTATCAAAAGTGAAGGTATATTTATATAACAAAACTAACGAATTCTAACAATTAGCGAATTGTAAAAGAGCAAAAATTTATTTTCAGGAACTGTCGGCAATTTCTATTGAATTTTGAGAAGAATTTTTAAGCAGAATGTCAGTAAAATTTATGATATGGATTCTTAATATTCACATCATACTAATTTGCATCAGTGCTAAAAGACTTCACTGGTTGGATAATTTTATAGAATATGTAAAAAACGACAAAAAAGAGCATCAAGTATTACTTCTTTCTGATAGAAAACAAAATTACAAATCCATAACAACAGAAATGATAATTAGAAAATTTTCAGAAAATCTAAACCTTCAGCAAATGAGTTACGAAGTCGCTAATTTACACCTGATGGCTCAAAATTTAAGCCAACTGTCCGATTTTAACGATCCTCGTTCAACAATGATCGTCATCATCTTATCTCAACAAAACGAGAATTTTTCAAAAATTGTTGAATTTTTGGTTAAAATTTCCAAAGAAAAACGAAGATCAAGATATCTAATCATCAGTGTCGAACGACAGGAGAAATCAGTTGTGAAAAAGCTTCTGCGGTACATGTGGTCTAAAAAGATATTGGATGCAACATTTTTGGAATTTTCTGAAACCAAAATTGTGGAAAATAATCTGCACAATAACTTAAAGGCGAAAATGAGGAAACAAGCGTTTGTACATCATTATAATCCTTTTATGAAGATTTACCAAAGAGTGAACTATTCAGAAACTGTTGTTTGGTTTCCAGCAAAGGATCACAATCTAAATAAATACTTGATGAAAGTGGGATTAATAGAGTACTCTCCATTCATCATGATGGATGAAATTAGAAACGGTAGTGTAAATAATCCCAGGGGAAATAGTATAGAAGTTATCAAGGGATTATCAGAAGCGATGAATTTCAAAATCGATTGGAAGACAGATTTCTGGGGTTACGTAAGTTGTAAAAAGGAGGAAAGTGTAGGATTGATGAAAATGCTGTTGTTTGATGAAATCAATATTTTAGGTCTCGAAGCGACCTATTATCAGTCTTGTGAAGAGCAGATGTTGGAATATAGCAAAGGCGGAAATCGCATTATTAGTATTGGCATTTTAGTACCAAACTTTCCAGGTACTTCCCGAGTGGTCCTGATGTACAGTCAAATATTTAACACCCTAATTATTGCTATTTTCTTCCTCCTGTCCTGGGAATTATTCCGAAGTCTCTCATTGGACAGAAGAAATTTGAAACATCTAGAATTATTAGCCATTGTCCTCAGCATGCCAGCATTGATTCGACCCCAAAGATCCGTTGAGAGAATTCTTTTTGGATCCATTCTCCTCTCGTGTTTTGTCTATTCGAGTGACTTTTTTTCCATGTTATCGACCTTCAGTCTAAAACTGTATGACAAGCAGCCATTGAATACAATCGACGATGTTGTCGCCTGGAAATTAAAACCCTTTATAAACTTAGGTCATCATCTAATGCTAAAACCCTATAGTGAGGGAAATTTGGAAATTTTGGTAAATAATGGTACAATATATAATTCGGAAGATGGAAAATGTTTTCAGGAGATTTTCTCTGGCGAACGTGTAGCATGCATTCAGAGGCAGGGATTTTTAAAAATCGCAACACAAAACCTAAAGGATCATTGTGGTCAACCAGTTGCTCAGGTGATACAGGAACGTATCGTATCGATTGCATCATCTATGATCCTTCAACCGGCATCACCATTTTTGGGTCGCATCGAGAAGCTTGAGAGAATATTTGCCGAATCTGGATTATTTGACAGATGGTTTAAAATGAAATTTCTCACCAACTCTTATCAGAATGAAACTGACTCTGAATCGTGTGGAACACGAGGAAATGAAAATCCACTACATTTCAAACATTTAACTCTCGTTTTGATTGGATATTGCCTTGCGATTATTATTTTTCTCTTTGAAATCGTTTACGATCTTATTAACAAACATTAAACTGGGTCCACTATTAGTCACAAAAATTACAATAATTAAAATATTTTTATTCTAATCTGAGTCTTTTACTGATATTATCAATTATATTATAAAAAATATTGTTCAATTTTTTTTAGATTGTTAGAAACAAAAATTTTTCCAGAGTATCTTGAAGGGAAAGTAGTAGAAATAAATAACTATTTTTAATGTAAAATCGATTTTGCATTTAAATAACTTACAATGGAAAATGATTGCAAATTATAGAGAAGAATGAAGGTAAACATTTCAGTTTAGAAACATTTTCTTCCAATGTTTATGATTTACATAAAAAAATATCATTCCTATATTTATATACGAACAATTCAGAACTGTTATACAAGAAAAGTTACAACTTATGTAATCTAGTAATATAAGGAAATAATAATAATAAAGTTATATATGTCTTTTATATTCAAACTGAAAAATTTTTCAGTTCTTCACCAGAAGTTAATGGAAAAATTTGTCTTCAGTTTTGAAGGTAAAGTTAATATTTTTCGTTTTAAAAAATTGTTAATTTCAAATTATAAACTATAAAAAATATTA
The DNA here is from genome assembly GCA_001855655.1 of Leptopilina clavipes. Lineage (NCBI taxonomy): Eukaryota > Metazoa > Arthropoda > Insecta > Hymenoptera > Figitidae > Leptopilina > Leptopilina clavipes. The sequence continues at coordinate 25,941 of JUFY01032664.1, forward strand.
TCAAAATAATTATTTTCTTAATTCCTTTAAAATTATCTTCCAAAATGAGAAGAATATCAAACTAACGGTTCGATGCAGAATTTTAATAGAATTATTCTAAGAAGATTCTATAAAAATTTATATACAAATATTTTTAGAAATTATAAAGAAAATTCGTTTTTTACACTGAATAAATATTTACTTGATTCTAAAAATGGATTACTTCACTAATATTAAATAAATATTCATTTGCATCAAATAAAATTTTGAGTCAATTAAATGCTATTTGCTTCAAATAGAGAAATTATTGATTCAATTATATTTTGTTTTATAAAAATAAGAATTATTTGGAAACAAGTAAACATTTATTTGATATAATAAACAAGTAATCCGTTATTTCAATCAAATACATTTTTTTAGTGTAAATAAAATCTAGTTAAACAAGATTAAAAATTTGTTTACCATAAGCAAGTACTTTAGGAAAAATACAACAATGAACGAACTATAAAAAAGTAAAAATTATTTTTCAGAAACTATGGAAAACTTTTATTGGAAAAAACATTGTATGGGATCAATTGTATTGGATCAATTACATTAAATTAAATTTACTGAAACAATTGTTTAGAAATTTAAACAAAATGTATCAAACCAATTAAATTAAGTCAATTGTATTAAATCAATTGCATTGAATCGATTGAATTGAATTGATTAAATTGAATCAATTGTATTGAATTTAAACAAAAATTACCAATAATCTCAAAATGGCAAAACTATTTATAATACGTATTCTGAAGATGTACATCCTACTAAATTGCATCAATGCCCAAAGATTTTACTGGTTGAATAATTTTATAGAATACGTAAAAGCGGATAAAAAAGAGCATCAAGTTCTCTGTCTTTCTGATTCAAAACAAAGATATCAATCCGTAGCAACAGAAATGATAATTCAAGCATTCTCAAAAAACTTAAACACCCAACAAATAAGTTACGAAGTCACCAATTTTCACCTAGCTAAAAATTTAAGTCAAATGTCTGATTGTACCGATCCTCGTTCAACAATGATCGTCATCATTTTATCCCAAGAAAATGAAAATTTTACCAAAATTATAGATTTTTCAGCTAATATTTCCGGAGGAAAGCGAAGATCAAGATATCTAATAGTGAGTGTCGAACAGCAGAAGAAAAAAGTTGCGAAAAAATTACTGCGGTACATGTGGTCCAAAAAGATATTAGATGCAACAATTTTGGAATTTCCTGAAACAAAAATTGTGGAAAATTTGAAAAACAACTTTAAGGGGAATTTAGAAAAAGAAGCAGTTTTACATCACTATAATCCTTTTATGAAGATTTACCAAAGAGTCAACTACTCCGAAACTGTTATCTGGTTTCCAGTGAAAGATCACAATTTGAATGAATACTTGATGAAGGTGGGATTAATAGAGTACTCTCCATTCATCATAATGGATGAAATTAGAAACGGTAGTGTAAATAATCCCCGGGGGAATAGCATAGAAGTAATCAAGGGTTTTTCAGAAGCGATGAATTTCAAAATCGATTGGAAGACAGATTTCTGGGGTTATGTAAGTTGTATAAAAGAAAATAGTGCAGGACTTATGAAAATGATGTTGTTCGATGAAATCAATTTTCTAGGTCTCGAAGCGACCTATTATCAGTCTTGTGAGGAGCAGATGCTGGAATGGAGCAAAGGCGGAAATCGCATTATTAGTATTGGCATTTTAGTACCAAACTTTCCAGGTACTTCCCGAGTAGTCCTGATGTACAGTCAAATATTTAACACCCTAATTATTGCTGTTTTCTTCCTCCTGTCCTGGGAATTATTCCGAAGTCTCTCATTGGACAGAAGAAATTTGAAACATCTAGAATTATTAGCCATTGT